>CM019069.1:18244838-18496273 GCA_009667805.1 Leptobrachium leishanense
AATAAAAAAAAGGGTGAGGGATGTTATTTTTTATTTTATTTATTTATTTATTTATTTTTTAATTCTATCCCCCACAGTGGTATTGCCCCGACGATTGGAAAATAAAAAATTCCAGAAACACCAAGCTTTGCACCCATCCATTGAATCCACTCCTGGGCCATTTGCCTGCTCACCATTTGAAATTACACTAGACCATTTGATCTTAATGTCTGGCCATTCCCCCCAAACCACCTACAATTCTCCCCGATCAACTAAACTTATATTGTAACCCCCCCCCAATCCTACCTCATTCTCCAGTCCCTTTGGAACCCGTTACCATGAAATCGTCCAAGTAATGTACTATACGTCTCCTCCCCGCTCTCTTCTCCACTAAGCAATGCAAAAAAGTAGGAAGCCTTTAAAAAGGGAGCATGGGCTATTGCCCACCCCAATGGGTAAACAGATATCGATGTAAAATTAACCATCGAATTTACACCCCATTAAAAGAAAACCCCCTGGACACAGCGGTACGGCCTGAAGGCTGCCTCTAGATCAAGCATAGGTAACTCTGTCCCCTCGCCAGCTATCCTTACCAAAATCACCACCTGATTGAATGGTAGCTAACAGAAACATCTTCCCTACTTATTGCCTCTGCAAAGAAACGGCTGTCCCAATGTTTATTTGTATGTATTTTCCTTACATTCCCTTGCTCTGTGTATCATGTAGAGTATTGTATTCCCTCTGTATAGCGTAACCTCTGTATTACGATCCAGTCTTTGTATAGTGTACACCCCCCTGTAAGTAATGAATTCCTTTTGTTTTCACTTGCTTCCATCAGCCCCTCCCCTCCCCCCAGCAACTAAGGTCACCAGCTCACTGTTATCTGATCCATTGTTTGCATCTGAGAGTGACTCCATTGTTTGTGCACCTTCCCCCTCTGTATGTGTGTGTCCCCTTGCGAAATGTAAATAACGCCCTGTCCATTTTGAGTTGAGAAAGAGCAAGGATGTTCTGTACATAAGTGGCTGCATTGTCCTCCATTTTATGAGTCCTCAGACCTGGAATCCCTTATCAATAGAACCAAGCTGCACATGTCTTTAACCTCCGTCCACAATGAAACTGATTCTTGCTTAGTATATTAATCTATAGACCCGAAGTTAAACCAACCGAACTAACCTAATGACACAGCATTTGCTAACATACAAAATCACTGTTTAGTTGATAAGCCTCTTCAGAAATTATAACAGACACATTTAGATGTGTATTTGGTTCGTAATTGTTATATATTCATAAATCTGGCAGAAACAATCTGGATTAATTTAGTTGCGCAAATGTAAGCTTAAACAGATTGTACAGTTACTGCTGCAGCCCTTCCTCATTGGCAGAAGCACATGTGACTTTTTGAGGTTTAAGATGGCTGCCAGCCATGCGGTCACTGATTACCTATGTTTATAAGATCATACAGATTATACAACTAATAAGGTTTGATCAAGTATTACAAAGTGAAGCAAATATCAACGAGCATATTCTAGCTAACAATGCAAATCACTATAACGGATAAATTAGCGCATATTTAACCCAATAGATTACACACACACATATAGTATATTATCAACATAGCTTAAAATTCCCCGAATAAATACACTTAATACTTAATTATTCACTCGCAGGCTTTATTATGATGATGGTACAAGTGTGAAATATGAGTGAGTTACTGCTCATGTTTCCTCTATTTCTGAAATAAGTCTCTCCTCTCCCTCAATAAAGACAAAGTTACCATTCTAAATAATTATTTACTCAACTGTAGCAAGTGCTCAAAACAAAAGATTGTACATTGCTGCTGTGTCACTTTAAAATTGCAACAATTAGAATAGTGAACTTAAATACAGTATACAAATTAATTTGTTCATCAACTTATTGCTTAGCCCTTGGGGTTACTCCAACATTATTTAAAACACACAGCTCTTTGAATAACCCTGTGAATCATAACCCACATAAAAGGCCAGCATGTGAAGCTGCTTGAGAATCCACTAAAGGTGTTACTCAGCAATGCACGTATGGTGCTTTTCTCATTCGGCACACTATAGAGTTATAGTGATTAATGTCCAGTGATTCAGTCTGTTATATCAAGTTCCTATGTGTGATTACATTCCCTTTGTGTTGTCTCCGTGTGCTATGGCTAGGTCCTTGTGGGGTCTCCCTGTGCTATGGCTAGGTTTCTGTGTGTTTCTATTGTGTGATTACGGGGTGTTATAGCAAGTTTTTATTTTACTTTTATGTTTATTATAATATATATATATATATATATATTTTTATTTCTCTTCGTGTTATACTACATTAGTGATTTCAGTGTGTTATAGAGAGGAATTTCGTGATTTCAGGGTGTATGATAGCGACATCATTAGCGTGACTTCGTGTGTTATACCGAGGTCCTACGTGTGATTTCACTATGTATAGTGAGTTCCTACTGTGTGTTTGGTGAGGGCACATGCGTGTATAGGGAGGCCCTGTGTTTGTTTACGGTGTTTATATGGGTTGCTTGTTATGATTTTGGCTGCAGCCATGGATGATACTAAAATTGGACAGTCAGTCATGCGCTATACTGAGCACCCAAACTAATAAGGCACAGCAGTCCACAAACAGCCAAAGCAAAACCACTGGAAATCCCAATGCCCCCAATAACATACAAAACAACAAATCACTGAATTCTGGCAGAGCCACCCCAGACCAACAACCCATTAGAAATTACTATCACGCAGCTGGACACCAAATGAACAAGGAATACAGTATTGCAAATTGAAACAAACATAAACAAGCATCCACTAAATAAACCTACAGATCCGTACAATGGGAAACCCACACCTATCCCTCCAATAAATAATGGAACTAGGAATATATATATATAGCAGACTTATGATAATAGAGTATGCATAACAGATAGATACTGCAAGTAATACTTATCCAGTCATTGGTTTTCATACGATGATGGTGATGCAAAATGGAGCTCGCCGCCGCCCTGTCTCTGAAGTTCTTAGTAAAAGAAAATTAACTGCAATACACACACTGCCCCCACGCCTTGTCTTTTATACCCCCTTCCCCTCCCTCCCATTGTTCCTCTCCCTATTGCATCCAATCGCAAATCGGCCATGCTTCAGCTCATTAAGCAAAAAAGCCCCCATGCCTGATCCCATAGAACAAAGGGAACTCCCTCCCTTTCACTCTTGTGTAATACAGGGATAATTCTTAAACCTTGCTCAATCCTAATTAGTCTCTCTCTCGAACAAACGGCCAACACTGTATCTGTAGCGCATTCTCTCCAGGACAGCCTTACCAATCAGCTACTGGTCCTGATAGAAGAATGGAGGGTTTTCCTTGGGTGGGATTTGAGTCCGTCACATCTTCCGGTTGGTCTTGGGCATGGTCGGGAGGTTCTCGTGCAAGTGCTTGAATTAGAGCTCTGATGGATTTCGTGAGTAAGGCTGCAGCACCTCTTTTCATATGATTTATTTGATATTCCCACTGGCCGTAAACACAGCACTGGCCTCACATGAGCTGCTTCAGAAACCTAATTAAAGCCTGTGACACCTTTGCTATATACCTAATTTGCCCAGCGGCCAGTCGGGCCAAAAATCTGAACAACCAGGTAGAAACTCGATAAAATAACAATATACTTTAAACTGCTTTTTATATACATATACTATGTAGCCTTTACATGAAATTCAGTTTCAAAGTGAATGTGAAACCATTGTGCCGCTTATGTCAGAGTTTAGGAAACTCCCAGGGGGTTCTCAGGCAATATATATATATATATATACATCGAGCAAAGTGTATTTGTAAGAGAAGATCGGCTACAATGTTACCTCAATCTCCTAAACAAAGCTCTCTTGAATCATTTTTGAGCAACAATGAGCATAAAGAGGCAGAGGAAGCAAAACAGAGAACCCTGGACATCCTGAGCGACGCGCTGAGGAAAAAGGACCATCTCTTGGTGGAGAATCCAGAAGACTTTATCGGCCACCCACACTGTAAGGAGCTTCCGTTAATTAGTGTGAGGCTGGTAGAAGATCTCATCACTGAACTCAGGAAAGTGACCTTCAAGGGAGACCGCACTAAAATAAAGGAAGGTTGGATTGCTTACGTCCATTCAACATCAGACGAGAGAATTATCTATCTCTGCCCACCGTTTTGGAAGCAAAGTGAACTATTGGAAAAAGCGTCTCGACCCGTAACGATGATCCATGAAGTCGCTCATTTTTTGGGGTACGGACACACTGTCGCTGAGACCTTGCACAATGGAACGAAAGAACATTTTCATCAAAGGAAACTCCTGCCCCTGGCAATTTGCGAAATGGAATCTGCGTTTGCGCTTCACATGAATCACAGAGGAACTTATGCAGACGGATCCTACGGCTGCTGCGGCGAGAGAGCCCGGGACTCGCTGTGCGTAAAATCTAAGATGAGCGATCACATAAGGTAAATATAGGGATAAACACTAATATTGGTGATTTATGGTAGAGCTGTTTGATCTACTGTTACATTAAATAACAAAATTACTTCATATCAGAGTGCATTAACATTATCATTAACAGCTTTTATATAGCGCCAACAGTTTCCGCAGCGTTTTCCAATAAGAACTGGGGGATCAGCTTACAATATACAAACAACAAGCCACAATGTGTGCAGAGCTGGTGCCCTCTGACACTTCCTAAGTCAGTGGTGGCTCGTCCGCAGGTCAGATGGGGCAGCACGTTACCTTTATTTTTTTGCAATAAAATGAAATAAAATATGTAAACTATATAATTTGTTTCCAGAGCCGTAGCGAGCTCCTTTTCACCCGAGGCAAAAACAGAAAATTGTGCCCCCCCCTCACATAATTTTAAAAATCAGAGTCCCCGACCAGTGGCGCAGTGCTAAGCTCCTGGATGCTACCCGCGACTAGAAGCAGTGGATCGGACCACCCTTTGCGCTGTGGGATGAGAGGCAAGTATGTGATTTTTGGGGGGGGGGGGGTTCCAGCTGGTGCTGACTGATTCTGCAGAAGCGGCATCACTTAGCACCAGCGTCTGGCTGTGGGTGACTTTTGTAGCTATGGCGGGATGGTAATTAGCGTTAGGACTTTGCGCTCCCCACATTAAGCATAGGGAGCGCAAAGTACAGTAACCTCGCACTGAAAAGCACAATCTCCTGGCTTTATTAACCTGTTACCGTTGGGATTGTAATATGAGGGTCCTGTGCTAGGATGTGATATGAGCAGCATGCAGTAACCTCAATTAACCTAGCACCAACGCTCACATGTGTGATGGGGGTGGTGATAAGGAGGTGATGGGGCCCTACATATATAGTGCACACACAGTACATGTACAAATACAGTACACACAGAATACATGCACGTATAGCAAAAGAACATTTAGCATAATATACACCCCCCAGAATAATATACACAGCACTGAGCCCCCAGACTATTTTTCCCAGTTCACATGGATATTATTGCCCCCAGTTCACATGGATATTATTGAACCCAGCTCATATGGGTATTTATTGCCCCAGTTCACATGGACATGCCCCCCCCCACCTCTCATGGATATTGCCCCAGCTCTCATGGATAATGCCCCAGGTCTCATGGATATGCCCCAGGTCTCATGGATAATGCCCCCCCAGGTCTCATGGATAATGCCCCCCAGGTCTCATGGATATGCCCCCCCAAGGTCTCATGGATAATGCCCAGGCTCTCATGGATATGCCCCAGGTCTAATGGATAATGCCCCAGCTCTCATGGATAATGCCCCAGCTCTCATGGATATGCCCCCCCAGGTCTCATGGATAATGCCCCAGCTCTAATGGATATTGCCCCAGCTCTCATGGATAATGCCCCCAGGTCTCATGGATATTGCCCCCAGGTCTCATCATGGATATGCCCCCAGGTCTCATGGATATTGCCCCCAGGTCTCATGGATATGCCCCCAGGTCTCATGGATATTACTCCCAGGTCTCATGGATATGCCCCCAGGTCTCATGGATATTGCCCCTGGGTCTCATGGATAGTGCCCCCAGGCCTCATTGATATTGCCCCCAGGTCTCATGGATATTACCCCCAGGTCTCATGGATAATGCCCTCAGGTCTCATGGATAATGCCCAAGCAGTGGCGTAGCGTGGGGGGGTCCTCGGGGGCGGTCGCCCCGGGTGCAATTTTCTGAGGGGGCGCAAAATTTCAAAATAAATTTGAACCACTAATATTTTCCAGCAGGGATCAGCAAGGTGTCTGCTCACGGACATTGCCCTTTCCCGGGCAGCCACCAGTTTTACAGTGCCGGCAGTGACTTAGCACTCAGTGTCCGGAAGGGAGGACCAGGACAGAAAATTCTGGTCCTGACTCCTTCTTAACGCATGAGTCACGTGAAGCAGCGCAGCATTATCCGACAGACCACTGACCCTGTACTGCGCTTGTCAGACCCCCTTGAAGCCCTGTGCCAGGCCACGCCACTGGCAGCCCTGCAGCCGCTGTACAGGAAGGAGGGAGGGAGGTGCCTCCCCAGTAGCACATTTAAAATCCGGTCTCCTCTAAGCCCCCTGGACAGCTTCCCCCCCAAGCCACCAGCAACACTACGCAGGTAGGTGACACTGTGTGACACCAGTGCAGCGTGACCAACACACAGTGAGGGGGTACGGGGAGAGGGTGACTGGAGGTTCAGGGAGAGAATGACTGGGGATACTGGGGGACTGTGACTGGAGGTACTTGGATAGATAGTTGAGGGAGAGAGTGTCTGGGGTACTGGGAGAGAGTGACTGGGGTACTGGGAGAGAGTGACTGGGGGTATTGGGAGAGAGTGCCTGGGGGGTATTGGGAGGGAGAGAGTGACTGGGGGTACTGGGAGGGAGAGAGTGGCTGAGGTACTGGGAGAAAGTGTGGGTACTGGAAGAGAGTGACTGGGGGTACTGGGAGAGGTACTGGGAGAGAGTGACTGGGTATAGTGTGAGAGTGGATCTATGCTAGGGTATAATGGGACAGGGTGACTGGTAGCAGTGGTGTAGCATGGGGGCGTGTGTGTTTAATATTTTTATATCAGTATTTTGTTAATATACAATACATGTGCTTGTGGGGTAACGGGGGTCAATACTCTACTGGTAGAAGGGAATCAGGGTGTGTTACCATGTCCACCGGTTGGGGGGCGCACAATTCTTGCCTTGCCCCGGGCGCTGACAACCCATGCTACGCCGCTGTGCCCAAGCTCACCTCTCTGTGGGCCCGAAACGATTGCCGGCGGCCGCGTGCTTCCTGCTAGAACGGCCGCTGACAGGAAGTGCAGCCACTCGCCTGGGATCGATGAAACAGCCAGCCGCGATCTCGCAAGATCGCGGCTGGCTGTTAGATCCCAGGCGAGCGGCTGCACTTCCTGTCAGCGGCCGTTCTAGCAGGAAGCACGCGGCCGCCTGCAATAGTTTTGGGCTCGGGCCACAGCTTCACAGCTGTGAAGGGGCGCAGCCATGGCTCGAGTCCTGCGGGAATGCTGCGGGAACGCTGCGGGAACGCTGCGGGAACGCTGCGGGAACGCAGGTTCCCGCAACCTGCATTCCCGTAGCGTTCCCGCAGGACTCGAGCCATGGCTGCGCCCCTTCACAACTGTACCCGAGGCACGTGCCTCGCTCGCCTCGCCCTCCCTATGGCCCTGTTTTTCTGTTGTTCCTGAAATCTGATAAGGTCTCCAGAGGCGGCTCTAGACTTGCTGAGGCCTTAGGCGAAGGCAAGATATGAGGCCCCTATTAAACACAGGACCATAGCCGAGGCCATATACAAAGGTAATGACATAACCTAGCAGGGCCGTTTATATCAATAAGAACTGTGATTTAAAACAAAAGCAAAGAATCTTATTTACAGGGAGCAATTTCTAACATTGATTATAGTTTACAGACTCATTGCTTATTGCAATGCAGCACTGTCATACACAGAGGACACCCTGAACATATGGAGGGCTCCAAAATAAGCGGATCATTCTACAAAGACGGGCAAAGTAGTTTGGGTCCAAAGTAGGGATTACACACACACTAACAGTAAATTATATTTTACAAGAGATTGCATTTCATACACAACTATTAGACATGTGCACAGCACAAAATTTCGTTTTGAACTAATGGATTAGTCCTAAAATGCAATTTATTTAGTTGCTAAAGAAATTCGTTTTCAGTTATTTAGTATGAAAACTAATTTCATTCATCCAAAAACCAATGGATACAATTACTATTGTAGTGGCTCCTCAGAGGACTGAGATCGCTGCTTGTTACAGTATCTCTCACTCTCAGCACAATGTGGGCCATATTATATAGTTGGTGCTAACTTAACCAGAGCTGTTGTAAACTTCCCAGAGCTATTGTAGCCTATGGAGGTTTTCAGTTTACAACAGCTCTGGGTAAGTTAGCACCAACATTGTAATACTACCACGTGTCAGGCAAAGCTGTTACAGTAACTGACTGCTGCTCATCACAGCGCTCAGAGTTTCGGTAAAACTAGTAAATAATATTTTTATATATAAGAGGTTAGAACAATATTATTTCCTTGTTTTACTGAAACTCTGAGCGCTGTTAGTCAGTTACTGTAACAGCTGAGCCTGATATATTGTACTGATAGATAATGTAACAAGCAGCCGATCTCCGCGCTCACAGCCACTGGATTTAAACGGCTGAGAAAAAAAGGATCCTCTCTGTATAATGTTTAGAACATCCTCCTGCATTAATTAATACCCCTCTCAGTATATTATATAGAACATCCTCCTGAATTAATTAATGTCCCTCTCTGTATAGAACATCCTCCTCAATTTATACCTTTCTCTGTATAATGTATATAACATCCTCCTGCATTAATACCCCTCTCTGTATAATGTATAGAACATCCTCCTGTATTAATTAATGTCCCTCTCTGTATAGAACATCCTACTGCATTGGCATGTGGAGGGTGCAGAACTTCGGATGTTGCGCTCTTCATTGCTGGTCTCCTTCACTCATCAATGTAATATCACAAAAAGGACTGACACTAAAATGTAGTGCATTTTATTTTAGTTTCTTTCGTTTTTTGTACTGAGCAGTTTCGTATCTCTTGAGTCATATGAAAACTAAATTATCCCAAAATTCGGACTAAATCGTTTTAGTACTAAAACGAATGCACATGTCTAACAACTATACAGTTCTAAAAAAACACTTATAGAGACCATGGGCCCTAACACTAGTGCTCACATAAATGAAGGTTAGCGCTAGGTTAAAAGAGGTGATAACGCATCGGGACGTGATACGGGCCTAACGCTAACAGGTTAAAAAATCCATTAGCGCATCGGTATTAGCACTTTTTAGTGCCAGCTTACTGTACTTTGCGCTCCCTATACTTAACATGGAGAGCACAAAGTGTAAACAGAGAGTAATTAGTGTTAGGATCACATAGCTAGATCACAAAGCTAATTACTCACCCCTGCAGCTAACTGACAAGTTGGCACCAGCTCAAGCTGGTGCTATCACCAGCTGGCCCCCCCAAAAAAAATCAGATACTCACGGCGAGAACGACAGCCCGATCCGCCACTTCTGGCCACCAGGACCAGAATGAGACTTGGGACAAATAGTCCCCAGTCTCCCTCCACGATCTTTCCGTGGCCATGCATGATCTCGCGAGAGCGAGATCACATAGCCTGGATCAACTCACCCTGGAGCTCCCCAGCAGGCTCTAGGCCTTTAAGGCGTGGCTGTCTGTAAAGGCCTAGAGCTGCTGGGGAGCCCCAGGGTGAGTTGTTCCTGTAAATGCAGATTCGGTCAAGTTAGATAGGACCTGTCAACGATGGGGTACATTGACGTTTGTGACCAGCTTAAGCAAACTATGATCATACTTTGTGAACTGAATCCCCATCATTTTACCTCAGTCAGGTTTTAGGAACATTTTTAAAACTGTGCTATTTTTGCCAGAGAAAATGATGGAAGAAGGTGGTCACTCATATGGAGTGCTCTTTCCTGGTGTTATATATATATATATATATATATATATATATATTTTTTATCAACAGTAGATGGGGAACTAAGAACTGAGCACCGTGTCAGTTAACATGGACTACAATACAATTTAAGCTGAGAGTGAGGATTGAAAGTGTGATATATATATGTATTCCACCACATTTACAGGAAACATACAAAACTATTTCAGGACAACAAAGGGGATGGTTAAAAACATTTGTGCTGCTCAGATCAATGGCTTTGCAGGCGTTAAAGACCACAGGGTATGAAAACTGTCCTTTCCAGCATGTGTTGTAATATGGCAGGAAAGTCTGCTCCTGGACACAGGAGACACCTCACACATTACACCTTACAATGGAGGGAGGCTGGGGGGTCTCTTTGGGGGGGTGCTGAGATATGAGAGTTTACAGTGCAAAAAGCAGATAGTTTCTCACCTGGCAGGCTGGTGGAATGGAATCTCTGCTCCTCACTCAGCAGCATGTGGGACAAGAGGACAGGATGCCATGTTCCTGCTGCTCTGTAACAGCCTGCAGCTTCCGGAGCTCATCAGCAGCTGAGAGCAGCCACTCACTGGGGGCTGTGTGTGCACTGCTAATCTGACAGTGCAGGAGCAGGGCCCCAGGAACACGCTGCCTGGAGGGACTGGGAGGAGTAGCTCTGGCGGCATCCTCTCCTTTCACTGCCTGGAGCTGCTGACATAAGCTTGACCAGTGAGTCTGAGGTCACTGTGGGGGAAAGCAACCTTGCGAGGCCCCAGGGAGGATGAGGCCTTAGGCGGCCATCTTAACTGCCTAATTGGAGAGCCGCCTCTGAAGGTCTCTATGGGAAGTCTTGGCAATCACAGACCACAACTGTTATCAAGCTCCCTGCTGCTGGCTAATTGAGCTCTGATGAGCATCAAACAAACCTGACTAAAGCAAGCTGTTCTGAGGCTTGAATGTACATTTTATTTGCCTGCCTTAACCCCTTAATGACAGAAAATGCACTGAAACATTTGCTGTAATGAGCTAAATAGCAATAGTAGACAGGATTTTTTTCTTTCATACACTGAAGTTTTGTATACTCAGAATAAAATGGGTAGGATTAGTGTTCAGTTTTTCTTTATAAAATAAAATCACTTTTTTCACTTTTAGATTTTTTTTATACTGAATAATTTTTTTATGTTTACAGCTTGTGGTTAATTCCTGGATTACACTTGTAATCATTGAATTTATGGCCATTTTATTTGCTTCATTAATAAGAATATGTTTATAAGCTTTATACACTATATTGCCAAAAGTATTCGCTCACCCATCCAAATAATCAGAATCAGGTTTTCCAATCACTTCCACGGCCACAGGTATATAAAATCAAGCACCTAGGCATGCAGACTGTTTTTACAAACATTTGTGAAAGAATGGGTCGCTCTCAGGAGCTCAGTGAATTCCAACGTGGAACTGTGATAGGATGCCACCTGTGCAACAAATCCAGTCGTGAAACTTCCTCGCTCCTAAATATTCCACACTCAACTGTCAGCTGTATTATAAGAATGTGGAAGTGTTTGGGAACGACAGCAACTCAGCCACGAAGTGGTAGGCCACGTAAACTGACGGAGCGGGGTCAGCGGATGCTGAGGCGCATATTGCAAAGAGGTCGCCAACTTTCTGCAGAGTCCATCGCTACAGACCTCCAAACTTCATGTGGCCTTCAGATTAGCTCAAGAACAGTGCACAGAGAGCTTCATGGAATGGGTTTCCATGGCCGAGCAGCTGCATCCAAGCCATACATCACCAAGTGCAATGCAAAGCGTCGAATGCAGTGGTGTAAAGCACACCGCCACTGGACTCTAGAGCAGTGGAGACGCGTTCTATGGAGTAACAAATCGCGCTTCTCCATCTGGAAATCTGATGGACGAGTCTGGGTTTTGCGGTTGGCAGGAGAACGGTACTTGTCTGACTGCATTGTGCCAAGTGTAAATTTGGTGGAGGGGGGATTATGGTGTGGGGTTGTTTTTCAGGAGCTGAGCTTGGCCCCTTAGTTCCAGTGAAAGGAACTCTGAATGCTTCACCATACAAAGACATTTTGGACAATTCCACGCTCCCAACTTTGTGGGAACAGTTTGGAGCTGGCCCCTTCCTCTTCCAACATGACTGTGCACCAGTGCACAAAGCAAGGTCCATAAAGACATGGATGACAGTCTGGTGTGGATGAACTTGACTGGCCTGCACAGAGTCCTGACCTCAACCCGATAGAACACCTTTGGGATGAATTAGAGCGGAGCCTGAGAGCCAGGCCTTCTCGTCCAACATCAGTGTGTGACCTCACAAATGCGCTTCTGGAAGAATGGTCAAAAATTCCCATAAACACTCTCCTAAACCTTGTGGACAGCCTTCCCAGAAGAGTTGAAGCTGTTATAGCTGCAAAGGGTGGACCGACGTCATATTGAACCCTATGGATTAGGAATGGGATGTCACTTAAAGTCATATGCGAGTCAAGGCAAGTGGCAATATAGTGTATCCTATATATGGGATAATTCACATATTTTGCAGGTAGTAGGGCCATATAGACACATTCGTATTCATGATTAAAACCATTCATGTTTCCAGTCTGACACCCCACCAACTTGCAATGTCACCAGCTGCCACTGAATCAACTATATATACAGAAGTAAGACAGTTCCAAGTCCTAAAAAAACAAGTGTTGGAACTCACAAAGATTTCTGTTCCCAATTGTCATCTCGCACCTAACAAACTCGAAGCTGATTTACTTATGTGGATTTTAGCAGAAATATGTGATACATTCAATATTTACTGTGACTTAATAGGTATAGGTATGATTAATCATCTGAATACAAGATTAATAGTGTGTGGGACCAATGGGAACTCAGTTCCCTCTGCATAATTAGTGGATAAACTGTGTTCCCAGCGTTCCCCCTCGATTTGACCCCTGAATATAATCTTTTGGGAGCTGGGTCCTCTATACCTCCTATCTAACTATGTACTAGGGATGTGCACGCCGTACTAACCTAATTTACTGTAACCCCTGTACTGCGCTGCAGAATATGTTTGTGCAATACAAATAAACTAATAATGATCATGATTAAGGGTTTCTTTTCTATTAACAGGATATTGGAGGCTCAAAGAAATAAAAAATCCCAGAATCATATTAATGAAGTGATCATACCAAGACAGAAGAGGACTAGGAGCACGAAAAGCAGCCGTCCCGTGAAGAAGTGTTAAATTCTAAATCAGTCGGAATAAGATCTTGAACTTTCAGTGATCTGTAAATATAAATACATCCCGTGTCACAATGCAATATTACCGACAAAATAAAAGAATGTCACTCTGATATCAGAACGTTGAATTCCTGTGGATCTACTTGTTTGTCACGCGTTTCACAATTTCATAATCAGTTTGTGTAAAACACTAATTTGTTACAATGTCAAGAGTCGGTTTGTGCCCTTTTGCAGCTCCTGAGCAGGGCTGCCATCAGGGGGGTGACAGCCCATGATATGTTCAGGCTCGCAGTGGCTCCAGGGGGGCCCGACTAAACCCTGTGTAACTTGTCTAAGTGCAAGAGATGTAAGTGTCCCTCCATGGCACGAAGGACTGGCCCACTAAGATACCAACAAATTTCATATTCAGTGTAATGACAAATCATAAATAATAAAATAAAAACTTTATGATTTCTTTTTTTTTTGCATGGTAGAAATGGCTCAGCAGTTAAGGGGTTAACAGTTAGACTATATATCACATTGTGCATTACTTAAATTTTCCACTTGGTTTAGTTGCATATTAAGGGTTAATGGGCAGGCTTCATCCCTCACAGTGTCTACATTATATTTTTCCTCGATTAATGGCATTTTAGGTGTTAATGGGTAGACTACATGCCTCACAGTGTAGTCATGTAATGTTTTACATTGTTTAATGGCATTATAGGGGATAATGGGTAGGCTACATTCCTCACAGTGTATACATTTTATATCTTTCCTTGACTAATGACATTTTAGGGGTTAACTGGTAAGCTACATGCCTCACAGTGTATACAATATATTTTCCTTGATTAATGCCATTTTAGAGGTTAATGGGCAGGCTTCATCCCTCACAGCATATACATCATATTTTTCGTTGATTATTGGCATTTTAGGTGTTAATGAGTAGGCTACATGCCTCACAGTGTGGTCATGTAATATTTTCCATTGTTTAATGGCATTATAAGGGATAATGGGCAAGCTACATTCCTCACAGTGTATACATTTTATATCTTTCCTTGACTAATGGCATTTTAGGGGTTAATTGGTAGGCTATATGCCTCACAGTGTATTTATGTAAAGTCTTCCCTCTATTACTGACATTCTAAGAGTTAATGGGTAGGCTACATGCCTCACAGTGTATACATTTAATGTTTTCACTTGATTACTGGAATTTAAGGGGTTATTGGATAGGCTACATGCCTCACAGTGTATTTAATGTTTTCCCTTGATACTGACATTCTAGGGGTTAATGGGTAGGCTACATGCCTCACAGTATATACATTTCATGTTCTCCCTTGGTTAATGGGATTTTAGGGGTTAATGGGTTGGCTACATGCCACACTGTTTATTATTTTTATTGTATTTCCCTGGTTTTATGGCATTATAGGGGTTATTATGGAAGTTAGAAATTGATGGGTCTATTTACCTTTAGGCCCTTTGCGTTTCCCCTCACTTTAGAAATACCATCTCGCCAAAAATATGGCAAATCACCCGGCTCTAGGTATCAGCACATACGGCCAACTATTCTGGGGTGGCACAGCCCTTCTAGATCGCCTCCTCCCGAAGTGCGGTGGTTCACAGGCAAGTATCTCATGAAGCGGAACAAGAAGAGGAAATACTGTAGCTCCCATAGCGTAATTCTGTCTGTAATAAAATCTGTGTAATCCCTCCTTCAGTTCATATTCTGGGAGATATTTACACTGTCAAGCAATTTCCACGTACTAATCCAGGTCCAACAGACCCAGGATCAGGGCCGGCGCTGCCGCTAGGCGAGCTAGGCGGCCGCCTAGAGCGCAGCGCCGCCTAGAGCGCAGCGGCAGCTCCTCATTTAGGCGGCCCCCTAATTTGCACAATGCACGCAGGCACCGCAGTGCGATAAATAGTTCGCGCTGCAGCGCCTGACGCTTTTTTTTCCCCCCACCGCAACAATCAAAGATGGCGCCTGGTGGCCCCCTCTGATGATGTCAGAGGGAGCGCCGGATGTCTGCCCATGCCTTGGTACCGGTGTTCTGTCTAGGCAGCGAACACAGCCGCATCCTGCCTACTGCATGCAGCATCACGTGGAGGCTGAGGACGGTGAGTGAAAAGGCCCGCGCCACAGAGTCACCTGCACACCCAGGGGCCCCCCAGAGATGCCTCAGAGGCCCCCTAAAGGCACCAGAGGTGACCAAAAATTCTGCAGGTCCCCCAGAGGCCCCAAAAGGCAGCGGAGGCCCCACCAGGGGCACCATAGGCCCCCCAGGGGCACCAGAGGGACCCCAGGGACCCCCAGGGGCACCAGAGGGACCCCAGGGACCCCCCCAGGGGCACCAGAGGAACCCCAGAGACCCCCCCAGGGGCACCAGAGGGACCCCAGAGACCCCCCCAGGGGCACCAGAGGGACCCCAGTGGCCCCCCAGAGGCCCCCCCAGGGACCCCAAAGGCCCCCCCAGGGGCACCAGAGGGACCCCCCAGGGGCACCAGAGGGACCCCAGAGACCCCCCCAGGGGCACCAGAGGGACCCCAGAGACCCCCCCAGGGGCACCAGAGGGACCCCAGAGACCCCCCCAGGGGCACCAGAGGGACCCCAGAGGCCCCCCCAGGGGCACCAGAGGCCCCCAAGGGCAGCAGAAGCCCCCCAGGGACACCAGAGACCCCCCCACGGACACCAGAAGCCTCCCCAGAGGCCCATAGGCCTCCCAAAGGCACCAGAGGGCCCTCAGGGCTACCAGAGGCCCCCCAGGGGCACCAGAGGGACATCTTACTCCCCAAAGGGGCAGTATATACCCATGTGTGAGCTGCTGGGGCAGTATATATCCATGTGTGAGCTGCGGGGGCAGTATATACCCGTGATTTGAGCTGGGGGCAATATATACCCATGATGTGAGCTGGGGCAATATATACCCATGATGTGAGCTGGGGCAATATATACCCATGATGTGAGCTGGGGGCAATATATACCCATGATGTGAGCTGGGGGCAATATATACCCATGATGTGAGCTGGGGCAATATATACCCATGATGTGAGCTGGGGCAATATATACCCATGATGTGAGCTGGGGCAATTCCCATGTGTGCTGGGGCAATATATATCCATGTGTGCTGGGGCAATATATATCCATGTGTGCTGGGGGCAATATATATCAATGTGTGCTGGGGGCAATATATATATCCATGTGTGCTGGGGGCAATATATATATCCATGTGTGCTGGGGGCAATATATATATATCCATGTGTGCTGGGGATATATATACCCATGTGAGCTGGGGACAATATATACCCATGTGAGCTGGGGGCAATATATTCCCATGTGTGCTGGGGGCAATATATTCCCATGTGAGCTGGGGGCAATATATTCCCATGTGAGCTGGGGGCAATTCCCATGTGTGCTGGGGGCAATTCCCATGTGTGCTGGGGCAATATATACCCATGTGTGCGGGGTCAATATATACCCATGTGTGCTGGGGCAATATATACCCATCTGAGCTGGGGGACAGTAATGTGCGGTGTTTATGAGGGTATCACAGAGCTCCACAGTAATGTGCAGTGTTTTCTTTTGGAGGGGGGGCGCAAGTAGCTGGTCTTGCCTAGGGCACAAAATAGTCTAGCACCGGCCCTGCCCAGGATTTATGCAGGTCCAACTCCAGTTGGACCTGGATAAGTACGTGGAAATTGCTCGACAGGGCCATTTCGGCCCTGAGCAACCAGAATTCTGGGCATCAAATCTCAGCCACGGCCAAATGTCTTTTTACTGACTTCATTTTCTGCTGCTACTTTTTTTCCAGCAATTTTTTGATAGGACATTAAAACTTTAAAAAAAATTGTATAAAGAAAAGTTAGAGGGTTTTTTTTCAATTTTTTTTAAAAAAAAAAATATTAAAGTTTTATAGCGAAAGTTGGCCACCACAGGGGAGCGTCTCCCTCCGCAAAACTAAAATTTTAAATAAAAATATTTAATAATTATAATAATAATAATAATATTATTATTAAAAAAAAAAAAAATTGAATATTTATTTCGGGTTTAGAGAGAAGTTTACCCAGCACAGGGGAGCGTCTCCCTCTGCAAAACTGAAATTTAAAATGAAAAATAAGTAATAATTATAATAATATTAAATTTATTATTTTTTAATAATATTATTATTTATTTTAGTTTTAGAGAGAAGGTTACCCACCACAAGGGGTGCCTTTCTGTGCTAATAAATAAATAAATAAATAAATCTTTCTGGAGAAAAAAGAGGTAAAATTTTAATTGCGTACAATTTCGGTGCTTTGCTTTTCGGCCCAAATCGCCACATTTCAGTGTTTCCATTTTGCCGAAAATGCAGTGAATTCACTATTTAGCGAATGGACACTGTATTTTGCTGAAATTGGAGTCGCCAAAGCAGTTATCGGACGTTGGCGAAAACCACCAAATTGCACCAATATCCACCGAATTGGCAGCAGCGATTACTGCAGAACTGCAAAAAAAACCATTATGAAAATAAGTCTCAAATTCCTCTAATAGAAGTATAAAGCGTTAAAAAAATCCTTTAACCCTTTCCATGCGCATGGCCACTTCGCTGCGGAAGACGCGCGTCTTCCCTTAGCAGCGGCGATCGGCCGATCGCGGCTGCCCCCCGGTGCGGGCTGACATCCTCGGCAAGCCTCTGGGACCCCGGTGGGCACAATAGACGTCATCGCGCCTGCGCCATGACGGCTATTTCGGGCACCCACCCCCGCCATTGCGGGGAAGGTGCCTGAAGGGGAGGGGGGAGGTCCCTCGGACCTCTCCCCCTCCCCATCCGTGCCGGCCAGCAAGTAAAGGCAGGCACCGCTTGGAAGGGCACAGCCTGCCTTTCCAAGTGGCAGCTGTCTTTAACCCGTAGGGGGCTGGATCGCGATATGGCGCTAACATGCGCCGTATCGTGGTCCCCTCCCTGAGCTGGCCAACATCTTGGATGTCGGCCAAGCTTCCGGGATATCCCCCTAACGACTGGCGTCATCGCTCATAGCGTGATGGCGCCAGTCCCGCAATTAACCCCTTGCTGCCACCTATGGTGGAGATAGGGGGTTCCAATGAACCCCCTATCTCCCGATCTGTGACAGCTAGGGGTTAATGTTTGATATCATTGGAACGGCCAGAGCATGGACTTTCTAATGATACCAAACATGACCATGTACAAAATAAAAATAAAATTAAAAAAATTTAAAATTAAAAAAAAAATTAAATTTTTTTTGTTTTTGTTTTGTTTTATTAATGCAGCAATATTGTTCCCATTTCAATTATAATGTGAACAATGATGCTGCATTAACGATTTTTTCTATGGGGGCGTAAACACCTAATTTTCCCCAAAAAAAGTAACGATTCCCCGTTTCTAATTTTTTTAACAAGCGCACCCCATAGAAAATATAACCGCAAACGATTGCATGTTAAAATGTGAAAAAAAAAAACACTTTACAAGTTGTAAATTATTGAAAATTCTAATTTTATTGCATTTTATGTTATAATATACAGACAGGACATAACGTATACATATAATAATGTTATATTATGAATTTGCCGAGTCTCCCGGAAAGAACGATATATAATATTTCTGGGTCATATAATAAAATAAGGCTTCAAATCGCATTTAAACATGATGAGCGAAACCGGTAAAAATGAGCTCAGCACCGAGGCGTGAAAAGGCTCAGCAGTGAAAGGGTTAAAAACCAATAAAAAGGTCTGTTTCAAAATAAAACAATCACTTTTACAAAATAAGAAAAACAAAAACTCAGGACAAACTTTAAAACGAGAGAAATCTCATTATATCCTTCCTGCTAAAATACTTTATAAATGACTAAATAAAAATGTCTAAAAAATAAGAAGGGTTTTTTGCTGTAATTGAAAAAATAAACGGTCTTTTAATTTTTTTTAAAAAAGATATGACTATTTTAGATTGAAACCTGATGAATTCGCCTGTTTAAACCTGTCCAACTGAAACATCGAAAATCAGGGCATTTCACCGGAATTTCGGGGGAATTCTGTGTTCTGTAAATAGAAGACAACATAGTCTTCTGTGGGACAATTTTGGTGCCGCTGAATTACAGTGAGCTGCGAAATTCATCATCCGGTGCAATTTGGGGCCAATTCGGAGGTTGGCGAATAAGGCCCGTGTCAGACAAGCGCACTTTTTGCGTCCGTCTGACCGCACTGTTTGCTGTCAATTGTAGCTTTTCAAAGGAGTCAATAGAGAACAACACACGAAGCACGTGCGCACTTTTTCACGAGCGCAACGCATGTTGCAACGGACGCCAAAATGGCATCAACGTTAAAAAGCTAAACGGACGTAGAGAAACAACTGTATACAATGTAAACAGTACATCCGTTACTGTGCGCAGTCAGTGCGCTCGTCTGACCTCAGCCTAACCCCTTAAATGATTGTAAATTGTAAAAGTTTTTTATTTTACAGAGCAAGACCACCCGCGACAGCAAGCAAGCATGCAGCTCTGATCCATCGTCATGCACAGTCGCTACAGGACAAGTGTACATAATGTGCACAAGTCTGTTGCAGTACTCAATTTACGGTTTTGTAGGCTACATAAGTTGCACAGAAAGGCTGAACGGACTTCCAGGTTTGGGAGTCCCGGAGCCGAAGAGGAGGAACTGCACGTGGCAAGGGACAAAAGGAGAGTAAATTCACCTAAAATAATAAATAATTGAGCAGAGGCCGTCAGCAAGATCTCCCCAAATATTTAAAGGGACAGTACCCCCAACATAGGCTGTAACTAGATTACTCGTTCATTATAAACACATTATAAAACACATGCTGATGTTTTTTTTCCTTTGTTTGAAGTAATTGTATATAAAGGAAAAATAAAGTTAGTTTTTTTTATCTCATGTTTCCATTTTGTGGATTTTTCCTGTGATGCAACATTTACCAAAATCTGTGCAAATGTTTTACTCTACAGCTGTGGTTTATCTAATCTACAGTATTTAACAGTTAATGATGTGGAGGATGTTCAGATAAAGCAGCGGAAGGTCCTTTGTTCTCCAAGCTGAGAAAAGAGCTGGCAGCTGAATGAAACAAGTCAGGGAGTCCTGAAAGGGATAAGCATGTCTAGAAAAAGTTTTTTAAATTGACATTTAAACATTTTTATACCTATAGACAAACTAGAATAAATGTTTTAAAAATGTGTAAAAAAATGTTCATTTTTTTTTGCTTTTAACTGTCATTTTTATTATTAGCATATTCCGCAGCGCTGTACAATAGGCACAGTATAGACAGGGTTACAATACATTGAACAACATTTGACAAACATTACAGGAGGAGATGAGGGCCCTATTCCCGTAGGAACTCACAATCTAGGAGGGTTGGGGTTGGAAACAGGAGGAGAGGACTGTAAGGTGAGAGTGATTGATGGTTGCGTCAGTGAGTTGGGTGGTAGGCTTCTCTAAATAGGAACGTTTTAAGGGAGCGTTTGAAGGAAGAGAAGTTAGGGGAAAGTCTGACAATACGAGGGAGAGCGTTCCAGAGAGTGGGGGCTGCGCGTGAGAAATCCTGCAGTCTATCATGGGAAGAGGTGATGCGGGGAGAAGCTAGGCGCAGGTCACTGTTTGACCTTAGGGAGCGGGCTGGGGTGTATTTGGTGATTAGTGAGGACAGGGAGCGGGGAGCTGAGTTAGTGAGGGTTTTGTAGGTAAGGATAAGGATTTTGAACTTAATTCTGCAGTGGATGGGGAGCCAGTGAAGGGACTCGCAGAGGGGAGCGGCAGAGACAGAGCGGCGGGTGAGGTGAATTAGCCTGGCGGAGGCGTTCAGGATGGATTGTAGGGGGGAGAGGCGGGACAGAGGGAGGCCAGATAAGAGATTATTGCAATAGTCGAGTCGGGAGATTACCAGGGCGTGTATGAGTTGTTTTGTGGTGACAGCGGTAAGAAATGGCCGAATTCTGGAAATATTACGCAGTTGGTATCGGCAGGAGGAGGAAAGAGACAGGATGTGGGGGATGAAGGAAAGAGCAGAGTCAATTGTAACTCCAAGGCAGCGAACTTGGTTTGATGGGGAGATGGTGATACCCTCCACCGTGATAGAGAAGTCAGGAGGTGGGGAGGCATTGGAGGGAGGAATAAGTAGGAGCTCAGTCTTTGACATGTTGATCTTTAGGTGGTGGGAGGCCATCCAGGAGGAGATGCCAGATAAATAGTCACTGACTTTTGAAAGGACAGGGGGAGAGAGATCAGGGGTAGAGAGGTAGATCTGAGTGTCATCATCGTAGAGGTGGTAATTAAAGCCAAAGCTGTTGATGATTTTGCCCAGGGAGGAGGTGTAGATGGAAAAGAGCAGAGGACCAAGGACAGAGCCTTGAGGTACACCAACAGATAGAGGCAATGAAGAGGAGGAGTTACCAGCAAAGGACACACAGAAGGACCTGTTGGATAAATAGGAGTCAACCCAAGCAAGTGCAGTGTCACCGAGACCCAGAGAGTTGAGGGTCTGTAGAAGGAGGGGGTGGTCAACAGTGTCAAAAGCAGCCGAGAGGTCAAGCAGGATGAGAATAGAATAGTGGCCGTGTTTTTTAGCAGTTAGGAGGTCATTGGTGACTTTGGTGAGGGCAGTTTCAGTTGAGTGTAGGGACAGAAGCCAGATTGCAGGGGGTCAAGTAGGGAATTGGAGGACAGGAAGAGGGAGAGGTGGTTGAAGACTAGTTTTTCTAAGAGCTTAGAGGTAAAGGGAAGCAGGGATACAGGGCGGTAGTTGGATGGAGAGTTGGGATCGAGGGATGGTTTCTTTAGTAAAGGGGTAACTAGCGCGTGTTTGAAGGTGGATGGAAAGGAGCCAGTGGAGAGAGATAGGTTGAAGATGTGTGTGAGAGCAAGGGTGAGGGAGGAGGAGAGGGGAGGAATTAGATGTGAGGGAATGGGGTCGAGCGGGCACGTGGTGAGATGTGAGGAGGACAATAAGGAATTGACTTACTCCTCAGTGGCTGGGAGGAAGCGGCAGAGGGTGGCAGAGGGGACCTCTGGGAGTGGAGGTGGCAGATAACTATCTTGTGTTGGGATGTTGCTTCTGATAGTTAGAGTTTTACTGAGGAAGTAGTCTGCCAGGTCTTGAGCGCTGAAGGCAGCTGAGGGGGGAGGGGCAGGTGGGTAGAGGAGGGTGTTGAAGGTGGACCAGAGCCGTTTAGGGTTGGAGGACAGCGTAGATATAAGAGATGAGAAGAAGGATTGTTTGGCCAAGTGGAGGGCAGAGGTGTATGACCGAAGAATAAACTTGAAGTGAACAAAATCAGCTTCAGAGCGGGATTTCCTCCAGGCACGCTCTGCAGTGCGGGAGCATCTTTGCAGGTAGCGTGTCTGGAGGGTGTGCCAGGGCTGAAGCTGGCGGCGTGGGGCCTTACAGTGTCGCAGAGGAGCAAGAGTGTCTAGAGCAGAGATAAGCGTAGTGTTGTAGTGATTAGTGGCAGCATCAGGGCAGGTGAAGGATGAGATATGAGGGAGGTGGTGAAGTAGGTTGGAGAATTGATGGGGGTCCACAGCATGTAGATTTCTGCGAGTGTGTGTGCGGGGTGGGGGAGCAGGGTGTTTAGGAAGTCCAGATAGGTTGAAAGACAGAAGGTGGTGGTCAGAGATGGGGAAGGGGCGACAGTTGAACTCAGAAATGGGGCAGAGGTTGGAAAAGACAAGGTCAATAGCGTGACCATCGCAGTGGGTAGGGAGGAGGGAGGATTGTGTGAGTCCAAGGGAGGACGTGAGTGAAAGAAGTTTGGAGGCAGCAGGGGCGGAGGGATCATCAATGGCAATGTTGAAGTCCCCGAGAATTAGGCATGGAAGATTAGAAGACAGGAAGTGAGAAAGCCAGGTAGCAAAGTGGTCAAAGAACTGGGAGGTTGGTCCCAGTGGGCGGTAGATGACTGCCACCCTGAGAGCCAGAGGAGAGAAGAGGCGGATGCAGTGTGTCTCGAAGGAGGAGAAGGAGAGGGATGGGGGTGGAGGGAGATGCTGGTAGGTGCAGGTGGGAGAGAGCAGGAGTCCGACCCCGCCACCATTTCTCTCACCCGGTCTGGGGGTATGGCTGAAGTGTAGACCTCCATGTGAGAGAGCAGCAACGGAGGCCGTGTCAGAGGGAGTTAGCCAGGTTTCAGTTAAAGCTAGGAGGTTGAAGGAGTTTGAAAGGAAGAGGTCATGGATTGCTGTGAGTTTGTTGCACACAGAGCGAGCGTTCCAGAGGGCGCAGGAGAAAGAGGACAGGCGCTGAGGGATTATGGGAATGAGGTTGCTGGGCTTGTAGGGAGGTGATTTATGTGCGATGGAGATAGGATGAGAGGGAAGTATTGGATGTGTTGTGGGGCCAGGGTTAGGGGATATGTCACCTGCATAGAGTAACAGCAGGAGGGTGAGAAAGAGAAGGTGGGAATGGGATTTGTGGGAGTGGGAGTGATTGGCAGCACGAGAGTTAGAGGGAGACCATGTTCTGAGGAAACAAAGGAGCTCATTTGAGGCCATCATGTGGGACGAGAGGAGAGAGGGAGAGATGCAGATAGTGTAGGGGTCGGTGGTAGAGGGGCAGGAGTTCCATTTAAGGAGAAAGGTAGAAGTAAAGAGTAGAAGCGTGAGAGAAAGCATGATATAGACGTGCGTTTACCCAGAGTAAAAGTGGGCCGTTTCATCTTCTCTGGCGATGCCCCTCAGCTAGGGGTGTTTCTTCAGCTCATACCTCCTGAATAATCTCTGCCTCCTCCCGCCCACTACTCCACCTACTATTCCACCCATCAAAGCTTCACATGAACTACATTTCTTGCTCCATCTTCCTGCACAGCCCCCCATGCACCCCACTACTTCACATACTCAGCTATTACCCTCACTTAATGTGTCACCCCTCTCCTCTTAGATTGTAAGCTCTTGAGCAGGGTCCTCTCTCCTACTGTTCTGTGTGTTTAACTTGTATGGACATTTGTTATTCTGCCTTTCATTGTGCAGCGCTATGGAACTTGCTAGCGCTTTATAAATACCTGTGACTGTATGAACTAACACAAGCTGTGCAGCTCAGAATCTCAGACTGGGGAAACCGAGGAGCTGGATATTAGCATCTCTGCAACTGTGAAAGCAAAACACACTCACCCTCTGACTCGCTCAAACACTCACCCGCTGACTCGCTCACACACTCACCCGTTGACTCACACACTCACCCTCTGACTCGCTCGCACACTCACATGTTGACTCGCTCAAACACTCACCCGCTGACTCGCTCACACACTCACCCGCTGACTCGCTCACACACTCACCCGCTGACTAGCTCACACACTTACCCGTTGACTCACACACTCACCCGCTGACTTCCTCAAACACTCACCCGCTGATTCGCTCACACACTCACCCGCTGACTCGCTCAGTCACCCACTGACTCGCTCAAACACTCACGTGCTGACTCGCTCACACACTCACCCGTTGACTCACACACTCACCCGCTGACTTGCTCAAACACTCACCCGCTGACTCGCTCGCACACTCACCCGCTGATTCGCTCGCACACTCACCCGTTGACTCGCTCACACACTCACCCGTTGACTCGCTCACACACTCACCCACTGACTCTCTCACACATTTACGCTCTCTCACACAGACTCACTCACCCATTGACACGCTCACTTCTGCTCTATTGCGGTTCACGGTCTCACTCAAACTCCCTCACACAGTCACTCCCTCTCACTCTTTCTTGTGCTGTCTGTCTCTTGTACGACGCTCTCTCTCACTGCATCTTTTCTTGTCCTCTTTCTGCTTTATCTCAATGTCTTTCTTTCTTTACCGTTTCTTGCTGTCTCTGTGCTTTTCGTTGTTCTCCCTCTCTCTGCTGTCTCTTTTTCTCCCTGCGTGTCTGGATTTCTTTCCTTCCCTGTCTCTGCAGTAGCTGGGGGTGAAAGTTCAGCCCCGCCCTCCCCTCAACTCACAGTGCAGGAGGGAGGAGGAGCAACTCAGTCGCACATGCTCAGTGCGTTTTTTAGCTCTCCCTAGGTATATGCACTGATTGGTTTGCTCAAACTGCCTCGTGAGGTGGGAAAACACCAAGAAAGAAAAGCAGGTAAATATGAAAAATTATCATATTTACTTGGTTTTTATGTCTGCTGAACGACACTACTGGCCCATTCAAAAGGCATTGCACATTTTTAAAAGCACACTAACAAAGCATGCATGTCCCTTTAAAAGCCCTCTAATCTACCCCTGGTGATATCCTTTGAATACATCCCACATAATAAAATGATGGGAGAGTCTGTGACTGACCCATTCACTCCATTCAATTGCCAAAACCACACAGTGTGGTACAACTAATGACTCCAAGGTGGAGATCGTCCTTCCATTGGGACAGCAGGTTACCTTGTATTGTAGGGTTAGGGGGACTTTGGGTTAGGGGGAGCTGATGGTTGGGGTAATGGTTATTGGGCTTTATTACATCCCTAATGACCTTTGATTGGTAAGAGATCATTAAACATAATAAATCAAGTAATGTATCCAACCATAAACCAAAGTTCGCCTTGAGGGATCAACCCGGAAAAATCCGATCATGTGTTATACACCTATTCTGAGAAATCAAACCAAGCAAAGCGAAAGCGAAACGCCCTGTGTCGCAAATGTAAGAGGTTTTTTTTCCATCTATCTTTTCTATAAAATTCCCAGGGGAATTGCCGGCAGACATGGTAAGACGTCCAGCGTGCCGGAAGAAAGAAATCACTTGTAAGGCGGTAACAGAACATCAGCTACAATGTTTTCAGGAGTTTGTTTATGGAGAAGATCTCCTGAATCGTCTTTGAGCAGATATGAGCATAAAACGGCAACAAAAGCAAAAAAGAGAACCCTGAAAACCCTACATGACGCCCTGAGGAAACAGGAGAAACTCTTGGTGGAGAATCCGGAAGACTTCTGGGACCATCCCATGTACAAAGACCTTCCAATAATAATTCCGCGTCTAGTTCAGGATCTTATTAATGAACTGCAGAAAGTGACCTTCAAGGGCGACCAGACGAAGAATGAAGAATTGATCGCTTACGTTTTTCCAGATTTAGACGAGAGAATCATTTACCTCTGTCCACCTTTTTGGGAGCAAAGTGAATTATTGGAAGAAAATTCTCGCCAAACAACTATAATCCATGAGGTCGCTCACTTCTTAGGGTACCATCATACGGTCGTGAAGACCATGGCTAATGCACTGGAAAAACCTTTTCGGCAACGAAATCTACTTTCCCTGACAACGTACGACATCGAGACAGTGTTTGCACGACACATGAATCACAGAGGAACTTATATTTTCGGTTGCTACAGCTGCTGCGGTGAGATGGACCGAGACTCGGTGTGCGTAAAATCTGAGATGAGCGATCACATAAGGTAAATAAAAGAATAAATGCTGTTACTGTTGATAAATAACTCACTGATACACAAGAAAATATTTTACTCTATCAGGGTTATTCAAAGAGTTATTCGAATTGGCCCCGAAATTGCACCGAACAGCAGAGAAATGTCAGTGAAATGCCTTGATGTTCGGTGGTTTCATTCATCAGGTTTAATCAGGCGAATCCCATAGGCTTCAATGTTAAAAATATTCCCTGTTTTTCTTAAATATTTATTATACCGTTTATTCTTTTCATTTGCAGTAAAAAGTCTATTTATTGAGTTTTTCAGGAATTTTTGGGATTTCTCAGTGAATTTTTCCCCCGATTTTTTTTAAATGTGTTTTTTTTCCTGTGACAGACCTTTTAATTATTATTAATAGGACCTTATATATTGCCTCCAGGTAATAGTTTTTTTTGCAAACGCCCTTTAGGCTGGGTTCAGACGAGCGCAGTGTTCACGTCCGTGTTGCCGCACATTTTAACGTCCATCGTAGCATAGAATCATGAGCAATAGAGGCCTACAAACGAAGTACGTCCGCACAGAAGTGCGGACACACAACGGATGCGACAAACGGACGCAAGTTAGGCAAGAACGTAAAAAACGCTAGAACAGTTGCAAGTTAGGCAAGAACGTAAAAAACGCTAGAATGGACGCAAGTTAGGCAAGAACGTAAAAAACGCTAGAACGGACGCAAGTTAGGCAAGAACGTAAAACTGCTAGAATGGATGTGCGGAGTGCGTCACGTCCGCGACGTCTGCATAGCTTTGTGTGTGAGTGATGGATGTAGTCAGACGGACTGCATTTTTGATGGACAAAATGTTAATTTATTTCCCATCTACATCCATCAAAAATACGTCAGTCAGAAAAACGGACTGTGTGGCCACTACCGCGTCTTCTGTACAAAATGCATTAGTCTGACCCTAGCCCTAAAGTTGCGTTTTTTTTTCTTTTCCGGTGGCTGGTCGGCAATCTATTCGGCGGTGCATTGGTTTTTTCAGATCAATTCAGCAGTTTTTGCGACGTTTTTTTCAGATCGATTCACCGGTTTTGTGATTCGTTCAGCGGGTCGATTCGCCACACTTCAGGGACTCAGTCATGAATGCTGAATTCACCACAGGGTCAGCGTATCGAACTCGCCAAAGTGCAGCGAACAGGAGAGCACTGAGATGTCGGTGACATTTCATTGCTCTCTGAATATCCCTGTTAATGTGTCACTGAGCGCATCGATTTTGTGATACTTTGTGTAAAAATTGCCCCCCACAGTATCTTTAAAGCACTTTCTCCTCACTGTGTGGCTTTGAGCATAGAACTGGGTCTATGGGTTAGAAGTCCAGAAATCTGACTCTTAAGGATTGCATATGTGTGGGATGTATGCAAAGGACATCACCAGCAGGTACTGTAAATTAAAATGTTGGTAGCCCACTATCAGATCTCATTCAGCTGCCATCTCTTATCTATAGATAGACAACACAATAGACCCCCTGCAACCTTGTCTAAACATTCCCTCCTCCACCCCATTGCCTCTTCACTACTGCTTTATCCTATACCACGGCTTTGAAGCCAGACCTGCCGAAGGATTTTGGTAAATGTTGCATCATGGGAAAAATCCATACAGGAAACAAGAGATAAAACCTTTGTTTTTCCTGTTTACATGCAATTCCTTCAAACAAAGAAAAAATATCAGCATGTGGTTTATAATATGCTTTATAATGTGTTTAATGTGATTGTTTTGCTTGTAATGTGTTACAGCTCATGTTAGTGCTAGTGTCCCTTTAAAAATCGGGGCAGGTTCTATAAGTACGGATACTTTATGCCCAAAGCAGGAGATATACGGCTGTGATTCATGATACTCATTATTTTTATTAATCACTCGTTAATTGTGGACCTTAGAAGTAGGGATGGGCTGCCGGTTCGAATCTGTTTCGAAG
The DNA here is from genome assembly GCA_009667805.1 of Leptobrachium leishanense. Lineage (NCBI taxonomy): Eukaryota > Metazoa > Chordata > Amphibia > Anura > Megophryidae > Leptobrachium > Leptobrachium leishanense. The sequence continues at coordinate 18,273,281 of CM019069.1, forward strand.
TTCGAATCGAGCATCGGCCGTTCGACAGTTCGGCGAACATCAAACTTTTTGCGATGTTCGCCAAAAGTTCGAAAAAAAAAATACAATTAAATATTTTTTAAAAAAATGCTTAAAAAATCCTAAAAAATCTAAAAAATAAAGAGACTCTTTACTGCAGAATATTATAAGCAACGGTTTATTAGATATTGGATTAAAACGGGAATATTTTTGACATTGAAGCCTATGGGAAAAAACATTCTTGTTGCTAAAACATCAGGCAGAAGAGGCCCTCTAATCAGGCACTGTAAAGGGCGCTTGCCGCCGGGGTCTCCCAAGGACCCCTTGAGGAGCATGTGGCCGCCGGATGACAGAGCTGTGACTGTGTGGGCTGGCCGGCTGGGTGCATGTGGCAGAGAGGCGACGCAGGGAGGGAGCCACTACACCTGCAGCCACGGCAGACCCCCCCACAACCAGGATCCAGGGAGCCCCCACTGACTAACCACCAGGCTAAGGTAAGGCGACACATTTAAAAAAAATAATAAAATCCAAGGACATTTTTAAATGTCCCAAGGAACATAAAATAAAACCTTTTTTTTCTCCTTTTAATACTCACCGGATTCCTGCAGTAGCGCTCACCATGGAGTAGCGAGGTTGAGATCTTTAAGGACCGAAATATCTGCCTGACGTTGACACAACACTTGGTATACACAGAGTTATACTCTAAAGTCAGGGAGCAGGGGCGGACTGACAAGTAATGGGGCCCCCTGGCAATAGGAGGTCATGGGGCCCCCCTTGTTCCGCACCCACAGGAGGCCACACCCATAAAAAATCTCACTCCCTACAACGCAACACCCACATGTACATTATTGTGCTAAAGAATTTATTTCTGAACTCCTAAAAAATAAAATAACCTTTTTGAAAAATCCACTTGGGCCCAGCAGTGAATTGTGCTCCCCCTCCATACTTACAGATGGTCACCGCACTGCTGCAGCAGCCATCACCCATTCATTGCAGCTAAGGCTGCACCACAGCACATAGTCCCACAGTCACAGCACAAAGTCCCTGTGGAAAATGTGGGAAACTGACCATCACTTTAAAAGATACTGTACAATCCTGACACACTGCACATTACAGAGCCCCACAGAAATAAACCTCACTGGAATGTGCAGTGTGTATGAGCGTATCACAGAATCCATAGCAATAAAACCCACAGTAATGTGCAGTGTGTACGAGAGTATCACAGAGCTCCACACTAATAAAACTCATAGTAATGTGCAGTGTATGAGCATATCACAGAGCTCCACAGCAATAAAACTCACAGTAATGTGCAGTGTGTATGAGCAAATCAGAATCCACAGCAATAAAAACCACAGTAATGGGCAGCTCACACATGGATATATATTGCCCCCAGCAGCTCAAACATGGATATATATTGCCCCAGCAGCTCAAACATGGATATATTGCCCCAGCAGCTCACACGTGGATATATATTGCCCCCAGCACCTCACAAATGGATATATATTGCCCCAACAGCTCACTCATGGATATATATTGCCCCCAGCAGATCACACATGGGTATATATTGCCCCCAGCAGATATATAATGCCCCCAGCAGATCACTCATGGATATATATTGCCCCATCAGATATATATTGCCCCCAGCAGATCACTCTGGATATATATTGCCCCATCAGATATATATTGCCCCAGCAGATCACTCTGGATATATATTGCCCCATCAGATATATATTGCCCCCAGCAGATCACTCATGGATATATATTGCCCCCAGCAGATATATATTGCCCCATCAGATATATATTACACCCGGCAGATCACTCATGGGTATATATTGCTCCATCAGATATATATTGCCCCAGCAGATCACTCATGGATATATAGTGCCCCCAGCAGATATATATTGCCCCATCAGATATATATTGCCCCCAGCAGATCACTCATGGATATATATTGCCCCCAGCAGATATATATTGCCCCATCAGATATATACTGCCCCAGCAGATCACTCATGGATATATATTGCCCCTATCAGATAAATATTGCCCCATCAGATATATATTGCCCCCAGCAGATCACTCATGGATATATATTGCCCCCATCAGATATATATTGCCCCCAGCAGATCACTCATGGATATATATTGCCCCCAGCAGATATATATTGCCCCCAGAAGATCACTCATGGATATATATTGCCCCATCAGATATATATTGCCCCATCAGATATATACTGCCCCAGCAGATCACTCATGGATATATATTGCCCCCAGCAGATATATATTGCCCCCAGCAGATCACTCATAGATATATATTGCCCCCATCAGATATATATTGCCCCCAGCAGATCACTCATGGATATATATTGCCCCCAGCAGATCACTTACGGATATATATTGCCCCCAGCAGATCACTCATAGATATATATTGCCCCCATCAGATATATATTGCCCCCAGCAGATCACTCATGGGTATATATTGCCCAGCAGATATATATTGCCCCCAGCAGATCACTCATGGGTATATATTGCCTCCATCAGATATATATTGCCCCATCAGATATATATTGCCCCCAGCAGATCACTCTGGATATATATTGCCCCATCAGATATATATTGCCCCCAGCAGATCACTTATGGATATATATTGCCCCCAGCAGATCACTCATAGATATATATTGCCCCATCAGATATATATTGCCACATCAAGCATATATTTCCCCCATCAGATATATATTGCCCCCAGCAGATCACTCATGGGTATATATTGCCCAGCAGATATATATTGCCCCCAGCAGATCACTCATGGATATATATTGCCTCCATCAGATATATATTGCCCCATCAGATATATATTGCCCCCAGCAGATCACTCTGGATATATATTGCCCCATCAGATATATATTGCCCCCAGCAGATCACTCATGGATATATATTGCCCCCATCAGATATATATTGCCCCATCAGATATATATTGCCCCCAGCAGATCACTCATGGATATATATTGCCCCCAGCAGATATATATTGCCCCCAGCAGATCACTCATGGATATATATTGCCCAATCAGATATATATTGCCCCATCAGATATATATTGCCCCAGCAGATCACTCTGAATACATATTGCCCATAAGATATATATTGCCCCATCAGATATATTGCCCCCAGCAGATCACTCATGGATATATATTACCCCAGCAGATATATATTGCCCCATCAGATATATACTGCCCCAGCAGATCACTCATGGATATATTGCCCCCAGCAGATATATATTGCCCCCAGCAGATCACTCATGGATATATATTGCCCCCATCAGATATATATTGCCCCCAGCAGATCACTCATGGATATATATTGCCCCCAGCAGATCACTTATGGATATATATTGCCCCCAGCAGATCACTCATAGATATATATTGCCCCCATCAGATATATATTGCCACATCAGGCATATATTTCCCCCATCAGATATATATTGCCCCCAGCAGATCACTCACGGGTATATATTGCCCAGCAGATATATATTGCCCCCAGCAGATCACTCATGGATATATATTGCCTCCATCAGATATATATTGCCCCATCAGATATATATTGCCCCCAGCAGATCACTCTGGATATATATTGCCCCATCAGATATATATTGCCCCCAGCAGATCACTTATGGATATATATTGCCCCCAGCAGATCACTCATAGATATATATTGCCCCCATCAGATACATATTGCCACATCAGGCATATATTTCCCCCATCAGATATATATTGCCCCCAACAGATCACTCATGGGTATATATTGCCCAGCAGATATATATTGCCCCCAGCAGATCACTCATGGATATATATTGCCTCCATCAGATATATATTGCCCCATCAGATATATATTGCCCCCAGCAGATCACTCTGGATATATATTGCCCCATCAGATATATATTGCCCCCAGCAGATCACTCATGGATATATATTGCCCCCATCAGATATATATTGCCCCATCAGATATATATTGCCCCCAGCAGATCACTCATGGATATATATTGCCCCCAGCAGATATATATTGCCCCCAGCAGATCACTCATGGATATATATTGCCTCCATCAGATATATATTGCCCCATCAGATATATATTGCCCCCAGCAGATCACTCTGGATATATATTGCCCCATCAGATATATATTGCCCCCAGCAGATCACTTATGGATATATATTGCCCCAGCAGATCACTCATAGATATATATTGCCCCCATCAGATATATATTGCCACATCAGGCATATATTTCCCCCATCAGATATATATTGCCCCCAGCAGATCACTCATGGGTATATATTGCCCAGCAGATATATATTGCCCCCAGCAGATCACTCATGGATATATATTGCCCCCATCAGATATATATTGCCCCATCAGATATGTATTGCCCCCAGCAGATCACTCATGGATATATATTGCCCCCATCAGATATATATTGCCACATCAGGCATATATTGCCCCCATCAGATATATGTTGCCCCCAGCAGATCACTCATGGGTATATATTGCCCAGCAGATATATATTGCCCCCAGCAGATCACTCATGGATATATTGCCTCCATCAGATATATATTGCCCCATCAGATATATATTGCCCCCAGCAGGTCACTCATGGAAATATATTGCCCCATCAGATATATATTGCCCCTAGCAGATCACTCATGGATATATATTGCCCCCAACAGATATATATTGCCCCATCAGATATATATTGCCCCTAGCAGATCACTCATGGATATATATTGCCCCCATCAGATATATATTGCCACATCAGGCATATATTGCCCCCATCAGATATATATTGCCCCCAGCAGATCACTCATGGGTATATATTGCCCAGCAGATATATATTGCCCCCAGCAGATCACTCATGGATATATTGCCTCCATCAGATATATATTGCCCCATCAGATATATATTGCCCCCAGCAGGTCACTCATGGAAATATATTGCCCCATCAGATATATATTGCCCCTAGCAGATCACTCATGGATATATATTGCCCCCAACAGATATATATTGCCCCATCAGATATATATTGCCCCCCATCAAATGGTCAGTCCACCCCTGTCAGGGAGTATGAGAGAACAACTGAGTTGCTACTAAGTACTAAAGGTTTCAAGTCCGATAGACAACTTAGAGCGCGATTAGAAACACAAAGATACTTCAAACAGTAAATGAATTGTACAGGCTGCAGGGCAGTCAGAAAATGTGCAGATTTAACGTACGCTGATAAACTAGAGCAGGTCAACAGTACCTTATACTTATCAGAGGTGTTTGACACACATAGGGGTTTACAGCTGGTTCAGTATCGAGTATACTTGTTGGTTTGAGCACAATGCACATATGCTGAACTTAAACAATATTTTTCGATCGCGGTTTTCATATAAATTCGTGGCAAAGAATCATGAGCCCTTGGTCGGGTATAGTAACCTATTGAGGCCACAGACGATACCCCAAGACGAGATGGGACAAAACCCCAATAACGAGTGAAAGCCCCAGCGGCAAACATGGGGTTAAACCACCAAAGCACAACACTGGATATTGTAAATCGTAGCAGCAACAGAATGGTTGATTACAAGCCGGGTCAAAATTAGGAGCAGGGATTGTAGACAGAAATGGGTCAGACTCAGCAACAGAATCAACAATAGAATCAGCTTAGCGATGCGGGAACAGAACGCCACGTCAGGGCGACGAGGCACACTCCTCTCGCCCTGTTTTAAAACCAGCGGCTCCTCGTGACCACGCCAGGCCCCGCCCCCTCGGATGCCGCTCGGCCATTACCTGGTGCTGGCAATCGGCCAGCTCTTGGCACAGAACCCTGCCCAGACCCCCCAGGCAGCACAGCAGGGGCTGAGGATGTAACAATTCCTGGATCCACCAACAAGCGCAGCCTCCCATCTCCCACACTGTTAGAAGCTGTGTACACCGGCGTGCTGTGTGCAGCTTCTGAGAAGATACGCTATTAGTGTAGAGGGATCAATGCAAAATGCGCAGCAGTGTGCGGAATCATATGCTGCATTAATTATTCTTCTTACAAATTTGGTTACTTAACGCGTTTGCATTTGGATTGTAATATTGTGACATCCAGGGCCCCGGGTGGCGATCAGGGGGGGGCCCCTGATGCATGTTGCCGCCAGCTGGCCAAATGCCAGGAGCTCCGGCGGCACCCGGCGCAGCTGTGAGTGATCAGGGGGCAGGGCGCGGTGTGATGACGTGGAGCCGCCAGGACCTTTAAATCAGGAGCGCGCGCTGTACACCTTGCCTTGCCATGGAGTTTCATTCCCGCATCGCTAGCTTACCGAATCAGTTTGTATACTTGTTACTGACCCTGCTTGTTCTGAGGACCCGATCTGTTGCCGACTTTGCCTGCCATTTGACTATTCTCTCTGTGTACTCCCTGCCTGTTCTGTTTGCCTCCTGTTGCTACTGGTGTGCGCCGATTCTCACCATATACAGTAGCGCAGTACTAGTGCCTAAACGTTGTTGACCCAGTTTTGTTATACTGACTACTCTCGCTCTGCGCCCCTGTCTGGTATATCTGCTGCTTGTTACTGTTGGTGTGTGCTACAGATCCTGCCACATATATTAGCGCAGTACAAGTGCCTAAATGTTGCTGACCCGGTTTTGTTATAACAACTACACTCACTCTGTGCCTCTGTCTTGTATATTCCGCTGCTTGTTACTGCTGGTGCGCTTCCATCCTACCATACACTATAGCGCAGTACAAACTTATATTGATCTCAGTCTGTGGTGTATATTGTTGGTGCTGTCTTCCTGGCCTGTGTGGCTGCTAGAGATTAGGTTTAGTGGTCCCGAGTCCCGACCATCCTAAGGATCAGAGGGTTAGAGGTCTGTTACCAGGGATCCTACCAGGTCTGTCCTGGGGAATCGTTACAAATATGTGGTGAACGCCGCAGCAAACGTTAATGCTCACGCAAATGAGTGTTAACGTTTGCGTTAAGATCATAATTTTTCCCACTCGTTGTTGCTCAAACATTTCCCATGGCTTCAAATTGTGTTTAAACATGAGCAAAAGCGGTAAAAATTAGCTCAGCGCAAAGCGGTGAAATGGCTCAGCACTCAGCATTGAAAAGGTTAAAACCATTTTTTTTAAATTTGTTTTTCATTGTTTCCTGTCCCCCAGGGCAGTACCCAGACCCCCATACACCTTTTATGGCCGATATCTTGCATATATGCCCTCTTGGAGGGCACCTTAATTTTCGAACGTTCGAGCCCCATTGACTTGCATTGCGTTTGAATCGTGTTCGCGTTCGAATTCTAACTTTTTCAAATGTTCGAGTCCGAATGTGAACCGAACATGGGGGTGTTCGGCCATCCCTACTTAGAAGAAGTCGTTTTCCATTTTTGATGGAATATACGAAATGTGATTTTACTCTCGTGCAAATGGGTGGTCTGATGGTCTCTTTTGCCCCCTTAAAGGGCTGCTGTGTTACCCAACGTCCACCCACCCTTTTGGCCCTTAAGTAATTGGGCAGACACTTCAACAGAGCTCACGAGCGCTGGGACTTTTTGGTGTGTTGGGCTTCATTCTGGAGGTGGCAAAACCCAAATATTGAGTGCAACGTGAAGCGGATCTGCCCCTAATGACTGGTATTATATTCATAAGGGGTTATTCAAAGACTGCTGAATTGGCCACCAAATTGCACCGAACAGTGACTTTCGGCGGCAGTGAAATCCCCCATAGAGAAGTATCAGTTAATCTATTCAGAGACACCGAACAGCAGAGAAATGTCAGTGAAATGCCCAGATTTTCGATGGTTTCTTTCGTCAGGTTTAATCAGGCAAATCCCATAGATTTCAATACAAAAAAATCCTGTTTTTATTAAATATTTACTTAACCATTTAATCTTTTTTATCAATTTAGTTTTAAACAATTCTAGGAATTTTTCGGTATTTTTTTGGTGAAATTTTTGATTCCTATTTTAAATGGCTTTTTTAAAATTCTGTTACAGATCATTTTTTTTGTTATTCATAGGACCTCCTTATATATCATTTCCATGCATTTTCATGTATTTTTTTTGTTTTAAATGAACTTCAAAAATTACAGTTTTGGGTTTTTTTGTTTACCCCTGTTGGGCGGATAATCGCTTTTTTTCGGCGTTGGAGATCTGTTCGGTGGGCCATTGGCTGCTTTCAAAAGATCGTCAGCTGCGTTCGGCAGTCTATCGGGGGTTCATCATCGTGTTGATCTGTGGCGTTCGGCGGATCCTTTCGGCGCACTTCGAGTACCCCGCGGTGAATGCTGAATTAGCTGCAGGGTTGCCGAAGTGCGCCGAATGAAAAAGCACCGAATTTTCAGTGTTCTTTGAATAATCCCTATAATATGCTGCATGATCTGTAGCGCTGTACAAAATATCTATGTAAGAACATGTTATGAATGAAACACACAAAGCTAATACAATGTTACACATTAGAAACAGGACTGTACGTCTGTATAAATATTGTGTTTATTTCACTGACAGGACCTTGAAGGATCATAGAAAGCGGAAAGTCCAGATTCTTATTAATGATTGGGAAAAGATTATAAAAACGCAGTCGCAGAGGAGGATATAGAGCGCTACGAACTAACCGTCCAGAAAGGAGCATTAAATACAATCCGAACCGATTAAGAACGTGAAGCTTCAACCACCGATAACTGTAACATTACATGAAAACTCTGTGTTTATTCCATATTCCCATTAACCTGCAGAGCGTCATTACAGTTTGTATTTCATGCACTAACATATTACCGCTACCTGCCAGACACATTGAATCATTGTTCCAAAATGCACTCGCAGAGGATGATATAAAGCGCTACACACTATCCAGAAAGAAGCATTAAATACAATCCGAACCGTGAAGAACGTGAAGCTTCAACCAATGATAACTGTAACTATACATGAAAAGAAAGCTCTGGTTAAAAGGACACGACCACTAACATGAGCTGTAACTACATTACTTGTGCATTACAAACAAAACCACATTATAAAACACGTTACAAAACACATTATAAAACACACACTGCTGTTTTTTTGTGTGATGTAATCGTAGGTAAAAAGGAAAAATAAAAATATGTTTTTTTATCTCTTGATTCCATTTTGTGGATTTTTCCCATGATGCAACATTTACCAAAATCTTATGGTGACTTTTACTTTGTGGCTGTGCTTTATAATTTTTTTTACAGTATTTAACAGTTAATGAGGTGGAGGAGGGGATGTTTAGATAAAGCTGCAGGAGGTTATTGTCCTGCCTCTACTACACAAGATAAGAGATGGCAGCTGAATGAGATAAGACAGGGAGCTTAAAATGACTTTTAACCTACCCCATGGTGATGTCCTTTGAATACATCCCACACAATACAATGATGTGAGTCGGTGACTGACCCATTCATTCCATTCTATGACCAAAGCCACACAGTGAGGAGTAAATGATGGAAAGATACTGTGGGGGGGGGGCAGTTTCCAACACAAAATATCACACAATGGATGCCCCCAGTGACACATAGAGGGGAAAATATCACACAATGGATGCGCCCAGTGACACATATAGAGGAAAATATCACACAATGGATGCGCCCAGTGACACATATAGAGGAAAATATCACACAATGGATGCACCCAGTGACACATATAGAGGAAAATATCACACAATGGATGCACCCAGTGACACATATAGAGGAAAATATCACACAATGGATGCACCCAGTGACACATATAGAGGAAAATATCACACAATGGATGCACCCAGTGACACGTATAGAGGAAAATATCACACAATGGATGCACCCAGTGACACATATAGAGGAAAATATATATACAAGAGAAAAACAAAGCACATGTAAGATATCAGCAACATCAAATAAAGACAATAAAGACGTTTCATTATTTGGTGGTAGTGGGTTCACTGGAAGAAGCTCCCACTATTCTAGACATACAGGGTAATTCAAAGAGATTCGAAAAGTCACGGCACGTTCGGTGACTTTTCGTTCTCTTCAATTCGGTTCATTTTGCCGATCCCATTTCGGTGACCCTGCGGTGTATTCAGCAAGCACCACAGGGTCCCCGAATTGCAGGGAAAAGCTGCCGCAAACCCGACGAAAACTAACCGCAAAACCCGGCGAATGCACGCCGAAAACCCGCAAAAACATCTGGATTAACCTGCCGAAAACCACGGAAAAAGCCCGAGCAGGAGCCGATCACCCGCAGCGAAGCCGCCGGAAAAAGCCGACACCGCAGACGAGGCAGTGAATAAATTAGGAAAACAGTTTGCATGAACGTTTGAAAAGTGAAACACTGTTTGCAAAGAAACTACTGAGCGAAAATGTCTGAAATTTACATATAAAATCCAATGAATGATAATAAAAAGGGCTGTTACAGAAAAAATAAGTAAACTTAAAAAAATAATAAATAAATAATCAGACTTTTAAAAAAAAAATTCAGAAAAATGCTTAAAATATCCTAAAAAATCTATAAATAAAGAGACTCTTTACTGCAGAATTTTATAATAAACGGTTTATTAGATATTGAATTAAAACGGGAATATTTTTAACATTGAAGCCTATGGGATAAGCCTGAATAAACCTGTCGAATTAAACCACCGAATGGCAGAGCATTTCGGGAACCTTTCACTGCTGGTTTGTGTTCTCTGAATAGACGAAGCAGTGCTTCTCTATGGGGATTTCACTGCCCTCGAACAGGCACCGAACAGGCACCGTATGTGCAGGCAATTCGCCAGGATTTGGCGAATTGCCTGCTCTCTGAATAGCGGAATGGCCAAGAAAGGTAACCGAATGCTGATTTTCAGCGTTCGGTTACCTTTCTCAAGCAATTCGGATCTCTTTGAATTACCCTGCTAGTATGCTTTGGGAAACTATAAAACTAGTGCTGCCTACCATGACCGGCCAATATGGGACACATAGTTGCTGTAAAACCTTCTGATTGGTGCAGAGGAGTGGATGAAGTCATGGAACATTCTGGTTCTAAAACCAATCACCACTTTTCCATTTACACTTGGCTTTTAATTGCTTTTTCTGTGAAGTTGAAGTGAAAGTGAAATCACATTGCATTATACACGGCAATGACTGTTGAACTTTTATTACGGGACGGCCAGGGGGAATTTTTAATGATTGTATATTGCACGGAGTTCCAGGAGCTGAAAGATCATTCTTCTTCCGGTATCAGAACATCAGACACAATGGGTTCCAAAATATGTTTGTGGACAGGACCTGCTGGATCTTCTTTGAGCAAAAATGAGCTCAAAGAGGCAGAAGAAGCAAAACAGAGAGTCCTGAACATCCTATATGATGCGCTGAAGAAGAAGGACCGTCTCTTGGTGAAGAATCCGAAGGACTTCGACTGCCATCTTTGTTGTGGGCTCGTTCCACTACTCACTCCGAGGCTGGTGCAAGATCTCATTAACGAACTCCAGAAGGTGACCTTCGCGAGAGGCAGCGATGAGAAAAAAGATACATGTATCGCTTATGTGTATCCACGCTCGGACGAGAGAGTCATTTATCTCTGTCCGCCGTTTTGGGAGGAAAGTGAACTATTGGGAGTCAATTCTCGGCCAATCACAATAATCCACGAGGTCTCTCACTTCCTGGGGTATGACCACACGGTTTTGAAGACCATGGCTAATAGTAGAGAAAAACCTTTCGATAGGTGGAAATTGCTGCCCCTGACAACTTACAGCATAGAGTCAGCGTTTACGCGCTTCATGAACCACGATGGACTTTACACGGACGGTTTCTACAGCTGCTGCGGCGAAAGGGCCCGAGACTCGGTGTGCGTAAAATCTGAGATGGGCTTTCTACTGAGGTAATTAAAAGATTAAGACTTTTTTAATATATACACTGCCTACCCAAAAAAGTCACACACTGTAATATGTGGTTGTGTCCCTTTTGCTGTGATTGCGTCACACATTCGCCGCGGCATCGTGTGGATAAGCTCATGCAATGTCACAGCATTTATTCCCGTCCAGAGTGGTATTAATTTGTGGCAAGATCTTGTATTGATGATGGGAGAGTCGCGGCGCTGCGTAAAGTCTTCTCCAGCACATTATCTAAAAGATTAACCTCAATGGGGTTAAGGTCTGGACTGTGCGGTGGCCAATCCATGTGTGGAAATGATAGAGATGTGCGTTTAATTTCTTACGAAATCAAAAATCAGACAAATTTCACCTGATTTGTGCTTCCAAAGCATTTCCAAAATACGAATCGTCTCTGTCTGAAATTTCAGATTGGTCCGAAAATACGAATCGCGGTAACAATGAAAAAAGACAAAACAACACTGATCAGTAACAGAAAAAAATAATAATTCTGCAGTAAAAAAAACAACGCAATGGGTTAGCGGCAGCTCACAGGGCACAGCTAGTATCACAGTCAGGGGTTAGTGGGGCATCTCACAGGGCACAGCTTATATTCCAGTTAGGGGTCAGTGGGCATCTCACAGGGCACAGCTTATATCCCAGTTTGGGGTTAATGGGCATCTCACAGGGCACAGCTTATATCCCAGTTTGGGGTTAATGGGCATCTCACAGGGCACAGCTTATATCCTAGTCAGGGGTTAATGGGCATCTCACAGGGCACAGCTTATATCCTAGTCAGGGGTTAATGGGCATCTCACAGTGCACAGTTTATGCGCTAGTCAGGGGATTTTTAATTTTTTTTAGCCATTTTTGGGGATTTTTTGGGTTAAAGTTTAGGTCTCCTAATTTATTTTAAAGCTGCAAGCCTTTTTTCCCATAGGTTTCAATGTAAAAAATATTCCTGTTTTTACTGAATATTTATTAAACCGTTTATTTTTTTCACTTGCAGCAAAAAGTCTATTTTTAGGATTTTCTTGTCATTTCCCCCCGATTTTTTGGGTTAATTTTAAGGTTTCATAATATATTTACAGTAATAACAAGTTTTTTTTTCTTTGCTGAATGCAGCTGTATTATTTTCTTACAGTCCGTCTGCGTTCAGCAATGACTACATTGTTTCAGAACCGTGGAGAGCTGGGGGGGGGGGGTTACAGAGCTATTTATGGTCCTGAACTGAAACATAATTTTCATTGATACTAAATTCCGAGCCCTAGCCTAGATCTATTTGTGGATTACAAAACAAACACATAAAACACATGCTGCTTTTTTTCCCTTTGTTTGAAATAATTGCATGTAGAAAGGAAAAATAAACCTAGGTTTTTATCTCCTGTTTCAATTTTGTGGATTTTACCCATGATGCAACATTTACCAAAAACATTGCTTTGTAACTGTTATGCAATCTACATTATTTAACAGTTAGTGAGATGGAGGAGGGAATGTTTAGATAAGGCAGAAGGAGGTCTTTTGTTCTTCAGACTACCTGAGATAAGAGGTGGCAGCTGAATCAGATGACAGGGAGCTTAAAAGACTTCTAATCTACCCCCTGGTGATGTCCTTTGAAGACATCCCACAAAATACAATGTTGTGAGTCGGTGACTGACCCATTCACTCCATTCTATGGCCATAGCCACACAGTGAGGAGCAAGTGATGGAAAGATACTGTGGGGGGGGGCAGTTTACAACACAAAATATCACACAATGGATGCGCCCAGTGACACATATAGAAGAAAATATCACTCCATTCTATGGCCATAGCCACACAGAGAGGAGCAAGTGATGGAAAGATACAACACAAAATATCACACAATGGATGCGCCCAGTGACACATATAGAGTAAATTAAACTTGCAAGAGAACAACAAAGCACATGTAAGAGAGATCAGCAACATAAAATAAACACAGTAAGGGCATTTCATTTTTTGGTGGTACTGGCCCTTTAAAACGCACCATAGTGTGGTTGTCAATAGATAAAATATAAATCAACTCTATAAGGAAACTTTTCTGACTCCAAAGAAATTCATTGTCATTACTGTGTGTGTCTTGCTGGTTTGTGTAATCAGTTCTGTGTGTTTACACAACGAAGTTTGTTTAACAAGATGTGAGTGTAAAGATACATTACTGAATTCCTATATACACGTTATTTATTGTCACTGTATCAGTATGAAGCCATTCAGATTTTTATTATAATTTTTTTTTTCTGTTTACAGGATTCAAAAAATATTTTCCATGAGTTTGATGGATCACAGAGACCGCATAGTCCGTAGCCTCCTCAATGACTGGGAAATGATGGTGAAGTCTCGGGGAGGATGCAGAGTGCTCCAAATAAACTTTCCAGAAAGTAGCACTGATTCCAAAGCGAAACAAATAAAACGTGGAACTTCAATCTCTGACGGCTGAAAACATACACCGATACACAATGGAGGGAATAAGAGTTTACTCCCGATTCTCCTTGCCCAGGACTTCCAGCAGGAAGAGCTGTGCTATCAGATTGTGTATTTACTGTGTGCGCCTGTGGATTGTAATATCGGGAGTGTATGTCGTGGCGCATGTTTTACCTCTTTAACATTCTTTAGTGAGGCGTCACAGAGGGACTGAAGGAATATCACAGAGCTGGTATACAGAGAGATAGGAGGAAAATGAAGAATAGTCTGTGCTGGAGAACAAAGGGCTGTCCAGTTATAGGAAGGGATAAAGAAAATAAGAACAAGAGCGAATATTATATAAAATGGAATAGGAAAAAAATTGTAGAGCAACAAGGTAGCACTAAAGAGTTAACAATACATGGAAATGTTTTACAACAAATGAAGGTAGCGCTATTGAAAGGGATAGTGACATCATTTACACTTACATACCTTTTTAATAGGGATGTGCACGCTGTTTTTTTCGGTTCGTTTCGTCAATTCGGGTCGATTCGGCAGTCTGTTTCAATGGGTAATTTCGTTTATTTCGTTTTCCCATTTTTGTGAGTAATATATTATTAAATATTTATTAAACCATTTATTTTTTCACTTACAGCAAGAAGTGTCTGCATTTATTTATTTGCTAGGATTATTTTTGCATTTTTCGGGAATTTTTGTGTTAATCTTTAGGTTTCCTAAGTAATTTTAACCCTTTCGCTGCTGAGACTTTTCCCGCCCCTATGCTGAGGTCATTTTTACCTGTTTTGCTCATCATGTTTAAACGTGTTTTGAAGGCTTATTTTAGTATATGACCCAGACATATTATATATCGTTCTTTCCGTCAGACTCGGTAGATTCATAATATGTCATTATTATATGTATACGTTATGTCATGTCTGTATATTATAACACAAAATGCAATAAAATATGTATTTTCAATAATTTACAATGTGTAAAGTGTTTTTTTCCACATTTTAACATGCGAGCAATTGCGGTTATATTTTGTATGGGGTGCGCTTGTTAAAAAAATTAGAGATGGGGTCTCATTACATTTTTTTTTGGGGAAAATTACACTATTTTTAACAAACGCACCGCATACAAAAATCGTTAGTGCAGCATCATTGTTCACATTATAATTGAAATGGGAACAATATTGCTGCATTAACAAACCAAAAAATAAAAAAAAAGTGTTTAATTTTTTTTTTTTTTTATTTTTTTCAAATTTTTTTTTTTTTTACAAAATTTTTCACTGTAGTGTTTGGTATCGTTGGAACGGCCATGCTCTGGCCGATCCAACCATACCAAAATTTAACCCCTAGCTGCCACGGATCGGGAGATAGGGAGTTCATTGGAACTTCCTATCTCCACAGTTGGTGGCAGTTAGGGGTTAACTCTAGGACTGGCGTCATCGTGCTACGCACGATGACGCCAGTCCTCTGGGGGAGTTCCCGGAGGCTTGGCCGACATCCAAGATGTCGGCCAGCTCCGGGAAAGGATCGCGAACCGGCGCTTTTCAGCGCCGATTCGCGATCCAGCTCCCCAGGGGTTAATGCCAGGCATCATTTGGAAGGGCAGGCTGTGCCCTTCCAAATGATGCCTGGGTTAACCCCCGCAGAGCCGCCGATCGGGAGGGAGAGAGGTCCGAAGGACCTCCCCCCCTCCCTTTCAGGCGCCTCCTCCGCACATGCGGGGGGGGGCGCCTGAATTAGGTGTCATCGCGCCCCCGCGATGACACCTAATTCTGGCGGCTGCTGGTCCGGATGCCGGGCTGACATCCAGGATGTCAGCCCGCACCGGAGGGGCCAGCGATCGGCCGGAACCCGGCCGAACGCTGACCCCAATGTGAGGACGCGCTCAGCGCGTCCTCAGCACACCAGCGGGACTGCTGAGGACGCGCTGAGCGCGTCCTCAGCAGCGAAGTGGTTAAAGAAACTAGCCTTTTTTCCATCATAGCTTTCAATGTTAAAAAAATCCTCATATTTACCTGTTTTTTAATTATATCTTAAAGCATTTATTTTTTTTCACTTACATCAAGAAGTATCTGCATTTATGTATTTGTTAGGATTATTTTTGCATTTTTCTGGAATTTTTGGGTTAATCTTTAGGTTTCCTAACTTAATTTAAATGTAATAATGAGGTCTGCTTTTCTTTGCTGAACGCTTGCAGCTGGGCTATTTTCTCACAGTCTGTCTGCTTTCAGCAAGATACATTACATTACATTGTGTCAGACCTTGGACAGTTCCACTTGATAGATTGATAACATGTTCCACCTTTCAGGTACTGTACAAGAAAATGTTGAGCTAATATTTGTGTTTAAAAAGGGATTAGAAGGAAATTCTTTTAAAAAGATGGTTTATGGCAGGGGACACCAACCTTGACCCTCCAGGTATTTTGATACTACATTTGCCAAGATATTGAGTAGCTGAGCATCATGGGGCATGTAGTTCCAAAAACTTTGGAGGTCGATGACCTCTGGTTTACGGAGTAACCTTTCCATAGACTTGGTCTGGGATTTTTTGCACATAAACCTTCTTTCCAGTGACTAACAGAGTCTAATCATGGTGTATAGAATAATTGCATACAATATAATTTTATTGTAACTGTGGTAAAGTGTTGTCACAATACAATGAGACGGCTGGTTCAGAAGGTGCTCTGCTCATAGCTGATTAACTTTTTCCACATCAAGCACAGACGTTCAGCTCATCACGGGACTCCATTCAATGCATATGAACTGCAATCCCCACCGGGAACTTCTAAGATACATTAGATAAACCTTAACAACTCAATGTATTTCACTTTCACTTTAAATCATTTGGTATAAAACACATAGGGCTCCATCGAGGGTGAGCAGGAGCATTATCCTTAAACCTATTCATTAACTATTATCAGTATTACACTATAGGGGTTAATCAGAGAAAGCCGAACTGGCCCCGAACTGTCATCGAACAGTGAATTTCCCCGTCGGTGACATTTCGGGCCCATTCAGCTATACAAAAAGCAGACAGTTCACCAAATTTTGGCGAACTGCCTGCAAATACGGTGCCTGTTCGGCGGCAGTGAAATCCCCCCTAGAGAAGCAATGGTTAATCTATTCACAGACACCGAACAGCAGAGAAATGTCAGTGAAATGCCCCGATGATCAGGTTTATTCAGGGGAATCCCATAACCTTCAATGTTAAAAATATTCTCGTTTTAATTCAATATCTAATAAACCGTTTATTCTTTTATTCTGCAGCAAAAAGTCTCTTTATTTATTGATTTTGTAGGCTCTTTTATCCATTTTTTGGGATTTTTTAAAGTGTTTTTCCTTTTTTCTGTAACAGCCCTTTTTATTATCATTCATAGGATTTCATGTGTAAATTCCAGGCATTTTCGTTTAGTAGTTGTTTTGCAAACAGCGTTTAAATTTTCAAACTTTCGAGCGTACTTCCCCCCTTACCCCGTTCGTCAGCTTATCGGCTTTATCCAGCGGCTCCTCTGCACTGTGATCGGCTTTTTCTGGCATGTTCGGCGTGTTTTTTGCGGCAGTTCTGGCGGGTTTTTGATGGGTAGTCGTCACGTTTGCAGTGGCTTTTCCCTGCACTCCAAGGACCCTGTGGTGAATGCTGAATTCACCGCAGGGTGGGGAACTTTGATTCCCTGAAGTACAGGAAAGTGCGGGGAACTAGAGAGCACTGAAATGTCGGCGACATTTTGGTGCTCTCCGAATAACCCCCATAATGCTAATAAAGGCACATGAAGCATGGTGCGCCTTCTTGGGGACTTTTTACTACTTTTTGGGGTTTGTCCAGGCATTTACACTTTTTGGGTTTTTCTTTGTTTTCTTTCATGACAAAGAACATAAAATGTAAGAAATAATTGTAACACCTTTGCTGCACACCCTAAATTAGGGGCTACACACACCTACCAGTGAAAGTACACAGTTTTCCCCATGTCAGTACAGCACTGGGTATCACAATGTGGAACGTATTATTACATTATAAGTAGGGATGAGCTGTTCGGTTTGATCAGTTTGGAGTTCAATTCGAACATCGGCAGGTCGAAAGTTCGTTAACTTCGATCTTTTTGGCGTGTTCGGTTCGAGTTTTTTTTTTAAAAAAGTATAAAAAATGCTTAAAAAATACAAAAAAATCTAGAAATAAAGAGACTCTTTGTCACGAATCCCCCTGAATACCAAGATAGTGGTCCCTTTACGTAGACCGCTCTCTACCCTTCCGATCCTTGAGTGGTCGGCACAACTAGATAGATAATTAACCAGACAATAGACAAGCAAGGGTAAATACCAGACAGAGGTACTGTCACGAATCCCCTGAATACCAAGATAGTGGTCCCTTTACGTAGACCGCTCTCTACCCTTCCGATCCTTGAATGGTCGGCACAACTAGATAGATAATTAACCAGACAATAGACAAGCAAGGGTAAACACCAGACAGAGGTACAGAATAGAGTACTCGTTCTCCCTAGGACCTTAGTAATATCAGAGGTAGCCTGATGTGTGCTTAGGGTGCCACATAGACTGACCTCGGTACCAAAGTTAAGAGCAGAACCGTGAGAAGAGTAAATACCAATACCAAGGGTTATACACAGGGTGGTTCGTTCGCCAATGCCAGGGGTCATACACAGAATGGTTCGTTTGCCAATGCCAGGAGTCATAACAGAATGGTTCGTTTGCCAATGCCAGGAGTCATACACAGAATGGTTCGTTTGCCAATGCCAGGAGTCATACACAGAATGGTTCGTTTGCCAATGCCAGGAGTCATACACAGAATGGTTCGTTTGCCAATGCCAGGAGTCATACACAGAATCGTTCGTTAGCCAGAAGCAAGGTCAGTCACAGTTATATTAGCCAAAAACACAAGAGCTCTGCGGGAAGTGAATACCACGTCAGGGCACCGGCGAACTAGTGAAGCCGGGTTTTAAACCCGGCGGGTCCGCGTCATAACGCCAGGCTCCGCCCCCCGGCGTCCCACGTGAGCGCACCCGGTGGCGTTATTATTCGGCGCCTGGCCAGCGAGCAGCGAGGAATCTGCTGCCAGGCGCCCCAGAACAGAGCCATCCGTGACACTCTTTACTGCAAAATATTATAAGCAATGGCTTATTAGATATTGAATTAAAAACTAATGTCTAGGTGCAAAGATTCTCACCTCTAAATGACCTGTGCTCTCAAACGGCGTAAACAACGGGTGTTTAATTAGTGTTTGGAAATAACATGTGCTTCTAATTAGTCTGGTCTCATGAATTTGATACATTGTATTGTCAGACCTTTTCAGATATGAAATTTCTATATTTCACAGCAATTGATTCACACAGACAACTCGTCGGCGTGGTTAATATATAACAAGAATCTGCGTTCTAAAAACATTTTCCATTGATCAAAGAAGGTCTAATGGACTCTGGTTGTAAAAAATAAACAAGCAGATGTTAGATCAAATGGTTTAGAAGTAAGGGAACACAATGACAACTGATCTTACCCTAAGATGGGTATCTCAGTATGGTGTTTATTTTGTCAGATCGAAACTCTGAAAGCCACGTAAACATGGAACAATGGGTTGCCCAATAAAGAAAAAACCCCAGAGAAGGTTAAATGGCTTGGATAAACCAACTTGTAATGCTATGCTATTCGGCGATATGATCTAACACTATATGGTATTTGAATATTTAATTTATGTGGTCAGTTAGAATAGATAACCTTGGCATCTTATAAAAACAGAGGCCCTACCACATTCAGTTGATTATTACAAATGTCTGGTGTACTAACCCGCATGAAGCCGATTAAGTCGGGTAAGGCTGGGGTCAGACTAGCGCACTTTTAACGTGCGTTCTGGCGCACTTAATTACGGCCGCACTAGCAGCAAATGATGGGCAATGACGGCCAATATACGAAGTACGGTCGCACGAAAGTCCGGCTGCGCAATGCAAGTGGCAAACGAACGCATTTTGTCCAGAACGTCAAACCGCTAGTACGGTCGTACAGAGTGCGCTGCGTCCGCTAGCGGCGTGTGTGCGTGATTTGGAGATGTCAGACACTGCTAATGTCCGGCCAACATAACGTCCAGATGCAAAAAAGTGTTTTATTGATGATCCGTACAAAATCACAAACGTATGACCGCTATCGCGTACTCCGTGAAAAAATGCGTCCATTCGTTCGAACGCACTTTTTCACAGACAACGCGAAAATGCGTTCGTCTGACCCTAGCCTAAATTGTGAATGTTAAAGACGATATCACGAATGAATGAATGTATGAAATGCACGCACGCCGTGGCGAAGTATGCCGGCGATTCAACAGTAGAAATACTATTGATATTGTTAATAAAATGTATGGAGTCCCGGGATATAGGAATTAAACGACCCCAAACCAGTAAAAGATTGGCCAAACACATAAATTAATTCCTGCAGAAGGTTGATGGATGATCTGAGAGCGCCATCTGCTGGCCTAGGTAATATAACACCTGGACAGACCCCTGGAGTTGATGAATATATATATCCTCCAATCAAATGAGGCCACATAGTGATGGGCTAGATCTAAAACTGGGCGGAAGACCACTATATAGAGGGGACAATCCAGAGCAGAAGGAGAAGACACTGAGAAAAGCTTGGGGAGAGACCTGAGGGACGCTTGGAGGGGAGAAAGGCAATTATCATCAGCCCCCCCTTTAAAACGCGACCACACCCTAATCTTCCACCACTCTATCTTCACTAACCAGATGGTAAAGTATGCCTGAATAACTTGATATCTATAAAATTGCATAGTCCTTACTTTAGATGTCCATCACAAATTAAAGGAATATAAATGAATTATTTCGCTGTTGAAGCCTAATAATCAGTAGACTAGTAATCAACCTTTCCAGTCCCCTGCAGAGGATTGCTAAGGAAGAAAACTGTTACCGGCTAAATACTTGAGCCATAATTTAGTGAAATTATTTATATTCCAAGAATACTGGTTGTGGATATCTAAAGATCAATTATATACCTATAGTGAGATACGCTGGGACCGTGAAATAGCTTTTATATGTCAAGTGCCGTCAGCCCCATTCGTAAACTAGCATAACTCCTTCCATATCCATCTTGCAGCCCTTTCGATTGAATGCATGTACTGTAAGTCAATAAGAAGCGTTGGGTTAACGTATATTGAATGAAGTGCTGTGATTGATCTGTGGAAGAGATAGTCTACCTATCGAGTGTGTTATGTATCTCCCTGAAGGAAGTTGCATTTGGTGAATAGGCCCCCACAATAATAAATTGAGCTGCAGGTGATGCCCAGTAACTGAGTGTTTATTTTAGCCAGGTGGAGGATTGGTTTATAATGGGAAAGGATTAAGTGAATAGAATAGAGCCTGGTGTTTAAGAGCTGAGGCGTGTATATCTGTGGTGCGGTCTATAAACCTAAAATATCTGTCCATTAGATTATTGCGTGTCGCAGTATCGCTACTAATCACGATCTATAATCACTTGTAAATTGTATCTTGCTAATCCGTTGATAACATATGATTGTATGAAACTTGACGTGTGAATAAATTTTGGTTTGAATTGTTTTACCGTTACGCAGTCTCATATCATCTTTATTGATTTTATTGTGTTTAAAAATATCTAGATAGCATCAAAAGAACTCGGGATAACGCGCCATATATTTGTTAAGACGTATATTCATTGATTGGTTATTAATCCCTATTTTAGGGGTTAAATACCAATTTATACCACTGGTATTGGAGGCACTGTCAATAATATATATATATCTATATACATCTACAATAAGAAAAATATACGTCATAATTAATATATCCCTGACCTATTAAAGAAGTCAATAATCTCTAACAGTATGCAGACTGGGAGTGCTAGGTGTCGTGTGTGGGTCTGTGATGGCGATGTTTCATACATCCTACAAATCCGCCACTTCACGGTAGGTTATGGGGACCTCCTAGGCACGATATTTGAAGGAATTTTTCGTTTTTATTTTTAACCCTTATTTTATGGAAAACTCACTGTTCCTTTAACCCTTTCACTGCTGAGGCATTTCACCGCTGTGTGCTGAGCTAATTTTTACCGCTTTCGCTCATCATGTTTAAACGCGATTTGAAGCCACATTTTATTATATGACCCAGACATATTATATATCGTTCTTTCCGGCAGACTTGGCAGATTCATAATATATCATTTTTATATGTTTACGTCATGTTCTGCCTGTCTATTATAACAAAAAATGCAATAAAACTTGAATTTTTATTCATCTGCAGTGTGTTAAGTGTTTTTTTTCACCTTTTATCACATGAACATTTGCGGTTATATTATCTGTGGGGTGCGCTTGTACAAAAATTAGAAATGGGGACTTATTAAATTTTTGGGGGGGAATTATATGATTTTTAACAAACGCACACCATAGAAAAAAATCATTAGTGCAGCATCATTGTTCACATTATAATTGAAATGTGAACAATATTGCAGCATTAATAAAAATAATGCACCAAAAAAAAATATGTTTTTTTTTATTTAATTTTTTTACTCTATACCTGGTCATGTCGGGTATCATTCGAAAGGTCATGCTCAGGCCATTCCATTGACACCCTCCATTACTCCCTAGCTGCCACGGTTCTGGAGATATTCAAATGAACCCCCTATCTCCACCAGGGGATTCCGGGCAGCTAGGGGTTCCCCGGCTATCTGACGTCATCACGCTATGCGTGAGGATGTCAGGCAATGAGGGGGGACCCGGGGATGGAGCCGCCATCCAAGATGGCGGCCCCCACCGGAGCTAGGCCGCACTTCGGCGCCGCAAGGTGCCGAAGTGCGACCCGGTGCCTAAGGGGTTAAAGCCAGGCACCGCTTAAAAGGGGAGACTCTCCCCTTTTAAGCGGTGCCTGGCTTTTTTTTGTGGAACCTCCCAATCGGGAGGGATCCGAACGGATCCCCCCCTCCCTTCCAGGTGATCTCCCGGCATTGCCGGGGGGTCGCCTGGAAATGACGTCATCGTGCATGGCGTGATGACGTCATTTACGTCGGGAGGAGCTTGACTTTAGCTTCTGAGGACGCTGAAGTCAGAACGCCACGGGACCCCGGACAGAGAGGTGAGTATTTCCGCCGAGGGTCCCGCAAAGCTGATACAGCGGGAGTAACTGAGGACGTGTCCCACATGTCGTCAGCAGTGAAGGGGTTAAAAACTTTTTTTTTTTTTACTTTTTGTCCTTGTTTCCTGTCCCGCAGGGCACTACCCGGATCCGGACATTGTTTTTAAGTGTTTCTATACATCCTAGAAATCCGCCACTTCACGGGCAGGTTATGGGGACCTCCTAGGCACGATATTTGAAGGAATTTTTTGTTTTTATTTTTAACCCTTATTTCATGGAAAACTCACTGTCCCTTTAAAAACTTTTTATTTTTACTTTTTGTCCTTGTTTCCTGTCCCCCAGGGCACTACCCGGACCCCCATACACTTTTTATGGCAAATATCTAGCATATATGCCCTCTTGGAGGGCACTCTAAAAATCTAACTTTGCGTCCCATTGACTTGTTCGTGTTCGAGTTCGAATTCGAACTTTTGAAAAGTTCGAGTTCGAATGCGAACCGAACTCGGGGTGTTCGGCTCATCCCTAGTTATAAGTCGAGTTGTAGCGATACAAACCGTATAACCAGAACCAATTTAAAAATGGTGATAATCTGTGCCACTAGCACCACCTGGTGGTGATGGCAAATAAACAACCTCAATACAATCAAGTAAAACACAATCAGGGTTATTCAAAGAGATCCGAATTGCTTGAGAAAGGTAACCGAACGCTGAAAATCAGCGTTCGGTTACCTTTCTTGGCCATTCGGCTATCCAGAGAGCAGGCAATTCGCCAAATCCTGGCGAATTACCCTGCCATTCAGTGCCTGTTCGGTGCCTCTTCGAGGGCAGTGAAATCCCCATAGAGAAGCACTGCTTCGTCTATTCAGAGAACACAAACCAGCAGTGAAAAGTTCCCGAAATGCCCTGCCATTCGGTGGTTTAATTCGACAGGTTTATTCAGGAGAATCCCATAGGCTTCAATGTTAAAAATATTCCCGTTTTAATTCAATATCTAATAAACCGTTTATTATAATATTCTGCAGTAAAGAGTCTCTTTATTTATAGATTTTTTAGGATATTTTAAGCATTTTTCTGTTTTTTTTTTTTTAAAAAGTCCAATTTTTTTTAACTTTACTTATTTTTTCTGTAACAGCCCTCTTTATTATCATTCATTGGATCATATATAAATTTCAGACATTTTCGTTCAGTAGTTTCTTTGCAAACAGCGTTTCAGTTTTCAATCATTCATGCAAACTGTTTTCCTAATTTATTCACCTCCCTCTTCTGCGGTGTGGGCTTTTTCCGGCGGCTTCACTGCGTGTGATCGGCTCCTGCTTGGGTTTTTCCGGCGTCTTCGACGGGTTAATCCAGATGTTTTTGAGGGTTTTCGGCGTGCATTCGCCGGGTTTTGCGGTTCGTTTTCGTCGGGTTTGCGGTGACTTTTCCCTGCAATTCGGGGACCCTGTGGTGCTTGCTGAATACACCGCAGGGTCGCCGAAATGGGATCGGCAAAAGGAACCGAATTGAAGAGAATGAAAAGTCACCGAACGTGCGGGGACTTTTCGAATCTCTTTGAATTACCCTGAATGTTTTATCCTATTTGCACCTTTTTACTTGCAAAGTAATGTGACATTTACAGTCTTATCCTGTATACTCCAGGTTGTAAAAGTCTTAATGATTGTGAAAATCTTAATAATAATCAGAGCAGGGAAGAATAAAAAATAAAAGTCATGCAGTATCTGGAAAATCACGCTTCTGAGCCATGGGGTGCAGCATAAGGAACCCATAACAGGACAAGAAGCCTCAACTCCAGCACATCTGTCTTTTGTAGCGATACAACCGACAGTGACAATTCTATAGCAATGATATGATTGGTGCAGACATTTACCTTTTGACTCTTAAATTCTCAATAGGGGTTATTCAGAAAGCACCCAAAATTCAGTGAAATTTCCTCGTCGGTGCACTTTTTGTGCGCTTCGGGAATTAAATTTTCACCGACCCTGCGGTGAATTCACTATAGATTTCAGTGCTGAATGCCTGCCGAAACTGCGGAACTCTGCTTTTCATTCTAAAAGGTGTTTAAACCAACAAAAATGTGTCTAAATAATAAAAACAGGTTCTTTAAAATATAATAAAAAGGTCTGTTTACAGAACTAAAAAAAAACACCTTTAAAAAAGAATTGGGAATCAAAAATTTAATCTAAAAAAAATACCAAAAAAGTTCTAAAAAATAAATAAATCATTTGTTTTTGCTGAAAATGAAAATAATAAACGGTTGAATAAAAAATAAATAAAAACAATAATTTGGATTCTATGGGATTCACCTGTTTAAACCTGTCAAACTGAATCACCGAAAATCAGGTAATTTCACTGACATTTCGGCACAGTTCAACATTCTGTGAATAGATTAACCCTTGCTTCTCTGTGGGACAACTTCGCTGCCGCCGAAGATCACGGAACTGTGACGAACTGCAGCGTATTTCACTGTCAGTTCTCTAGTATTTGGTGAATTTCCAGCTTTCTGAATAGCCAAACTGTCAAGAAATTGCACGTATGGGGAAATTCACCTTTCGGTGCAATTTGGTGGCAACTTTGTTGCTTATTGAATAACCCCTAATATTTTCGTATTTTTTGAGTTGTTTTTTGAGTTGTTTTTTGAGTTGTTTTTTGAGTTGTTTTTTGAGTTGTTCTGACCCTTGACCTTCACAGCTATTTTTTTATAGTTTTTATATAAGGTTGAGGTGGGAAAGTCCACAGAAGAGCGAGCGCAATCTCCGGTGAAATTAAGGTATTTTTTGCATATCTTAATTGCTGCACATATGATCATTTCTGGGAATCCCACAAAACACCTGCTTTTATATACAATGAGGTATTTTTTTGTTCCGCTTCACCTGTTTCCTGGTGTGAATGTTTTCCGTCATCGCAACCTGCTCGTGATACACGTCTATCTGGGAGGAGATTGTCATTATGAGGGGTTGCGGCCAAACATGATTGCAGCGGAGTTGGTGATGATCCATTGCTGACAATTGCACACAGTGAGCGCGTCACGTCGGTATTAATATCATCATGTAATACTATAAGTATAATTTAATCTCTGTCTGTCACATGGGGTGAGATCGCCCAATAAAAACATTAATACTATGAGGACCCTACAAACAAAACAACAACGAAAACATAAGAGGTTATTGCATTCGGCAGATTTATTCAGGCTTCAAGGTTAAAAATATTCCCATTTTAATTCAATATCTAATAAATCGTTTATTATTTTATTCTGCCGCAAAAAGTCTCTTTATTTATAGATTTTTTAGGATCTTTTAGGCATTTTTCGGGAATTTTTCGGCAAATCTTTTTTCCGTTTTTTCTTAAAAGCGTTTTTTCTTTTCTGTAACAGCCCTTTTTATTATCATTTAGTTGGATTTTACATGTAAATTCCAGACATTTTCGTTCAGTAGTTTTTTTGCAAACAGCGTTTCAATTTTGACTCTTTCAATCATATTGTTTTCTTTTTTTTACCCCATTTGTCAGCATCAATTTTTTCTGGCAACTGGTCTGCGCTGTGATCGGCGTCTCGGCGGCTTTTTCCGACTTGTTCGGCATGTTTTCGGTGGGTTTTTGATGAGTGTTCAGTGAGTTTTCAGCGGGTGTTCAGCGGAATTGCAGGGGGATTGCGCCGGGTTTTCCCTGCACTCTGGGTTCCCTGCGGTGAATGCTGAATTCACCGCGGGGTGGGGAACTTTGAATATCCCACAAAACACGAAGACTCATATTATGCTATCTTTTCTTTACTTTAGCCGATAGCAGCAAAGAATATCTCTCAAATACAACAATAAAGTATTTTGAGAGAGATAAAACAGTTTAAAATACAGATAACAGTATAACAGTAATGGTATAGTCCAGTCCTTTCTTGACCAATCGTTGTGCAGACCACTCTATAAATCCTCTAATAACCCTTGGCAACCCCTCTTTTCTTTGCTGCTCGCAGAGGAAAGATAAGTATTGGCAGCACTGCAATACAGTTGTATTTGTTAAAAATTGTTACACTTTCACTTGT
This sequence comes from Leptobrachium leishanense, assembly GCA_009667805.1. Classification (NCBI taxonomy): domain Eukaryota; kingdom Metazoa; phylum Chordata; class Amphibia; order Anura; family Megophryidae; genus Leptobrachium; species Leptobrachium leishanense. The sequence continues at coordinate 18,300,656 of CM019069.1, forward strand.
TTTACTGTGTAATTATTTCACATTGCTATACACTGTTACAAACACACACTTATTGTGTAATTTTGGTTATTTTTCTGATATATTGCAGGGTTCATGAGTCACAGAGCTTAGTTTGCTCATACTGTATTTTGCATGTAATACTATTTAGCGTGTATTTGTATTTATTGCTCCCAGTTAGCACGACTTTTTCCTCCGGGGACAAGAGTCGGACTCTCCGGCAGTTACCAGCGCATTTTTCCACATACTCCCCCGCATCGTCATCGGGGGAGGCGTGGCTTTCGCGGCATTGTTCGCTCTGATGTAACACTCGCGGCTCGCGCATGCGCAGTGCGTCGCGGTCAGTTACCTCAGACAAGTCGCGGCATTCGTGAGGCGGCAAGTTATTCTTCTTTCAGGAATAATATTAAACCCTTTAATAAATGTCTAATCCGGCCCTGCCATCCTCCCCTGGTGACATTATACCTATGCCCCTATGTACATAATCCAGCAGACGCGCTTATAGCCGCTCTCTCAGCTCTGTGGGATAATTCCCAGATTCCCCTATTACCATGATGGGGAATCATAATTATAATAAAGACACGGAGGCGAGTATTATCCCTCCCTTGTTATTGGGTTTGCTCCCACCCTTATGGTTGATTGATAAATATATTGAGTTGAACAGTCATTACTTGTCTTCCGAGCTCTCTAAAATAATTCTTGGTGATCTCTAATGTATGTTTTTTTCGACAGCTTAAACTACTTTCGAAGCAATAATTGGATAGCGAATGTTTCTCCCATTGTTCTTCTTGTTGGATAAGATGTTCATTCAACTTGATCCAAGGAGAAATCTGACGCCATTCTGGGGTCAAGAAGGAATTTTTTCCCAGTATGTTGCATATTGGCGAGCATTTCAGACAGGGGTTTTTGCCTTCTTTTGGATCAACAGCAGTAGGTTATGTGGGAGAGGCTGAACCCGATGGACGCATGTCTTTTTTCAGCCTATATAACTATGTAACTATGTAACTATGTAACTTGCTTCAGAAAAGAGGGGTTGCCAATGGTTACCAGAGGATTTATAGAGCGGTCTGCACGACGATTGGTCAAGAAAGGACTGGACTATACCATTACTGTTATACTGTTATATGTATTTTAAACTGTTTCTTTCTCTCTCAGAATAGTTTATTGTTGTATTTGAGAGATATTCTTTGCTCCTATCGACTAAAGTAAAGAAAAGATAGCATAATACTCACCTCCGTGTCTTTATTATAATTATGATTCCCCGTCATGGTAATAGGGGAATCTGGGAATTCCCCGAAGTGCAGGGAACGAGAGGGCACCGAAATGTCAACGACATTTCGATGCTCTCTGAATAACCCCTCTAGTGTTTCCATCCTATATCCATCTATCTGTATCTTGTTCCCTTTGGTTATTGTAAAGCGTTGAGGAAACTGTTGGCGCCATATAAATGATGACAATAATGATAATATTAATTGCAATTATCATAAGGATTCCCTAAAACCCTGCGTATGTTTATGTCTAAACATTGATATCAAACGTGCTCATGGAGTGGTGGGTTCAGTGCGTCTTGTCAATGGTTAATTGAGGAGAAGAAATCTGGGAGAGTTCCTGTGCTTATTCTTTTGACTAGACCCCGTCCGGAGTAATGAAACATCCATCCTATTCCTTGTTGATAAGGTCTTCTACACCTCTTCTGAGAAACCGATTGAAGTGAAAGTGAAACTCATCATGTGACATATGTCAGAGATTAATTACCTTGTCTTCGGAATTCCCATAGGGTTTATGGGCGGTATATATATATATCACGTAGTTTAGTGAGCTGAAACATCACTCGTAATCTGGCAAGAGAACATCAACCATGAGCAGGAGACGTCCTGAATCTACTCTGAGCGAGGACCAGCTTAAACAGGCAGAGGAAGCAAAACAGAGAACCCAGAACATCCTGAACGACGCTCTGAAGAAAAAGGACCATCTCTTGGTGGAGAATCCAGAAGACTTCAGTGAAGACATTCTCGGAAATGGAAAAATTCCCTTAATAAGTCAGGCTCTGGTAGAAAATCTTTTCAGAGAACTGCAGAAAGTGACCTTCACCGGAAGTCCTGATGTAAAAAAAAAATGGTCAGCTTTTGTTTGTCCAGGATCGGAAGACAGGACAATTTATCTCTGCCCACCGTTTTGGATAAAAAGTGAATTCTTTGGAACTGATTCTCGCCCATTAACAATAATTCATGAAGTCTGTCACTTCCTGGGGTACGGGCACTCGGTTACTGAGACCATGGAGAATGGAAAGAAAGAATATTTTCGCCAAAGTAAACTCCTGCCCTTGTCCATTTACGACATTGAGTCTGCTTTTGCACGCCACATGTATCACAAAGGAACGTATCTGTTCGGTTCCTACAGGTGTTGCGGCGAGAGAGCCCGAGACTCGGTGTGCGACAAATCAGAGATGAGAGATCACCTACGGTAATGAAATGGATCAACTCTGCTATTGGTTATGTGTAATAGCTTTATAATAAATAACATCACATGGCACTAAGATTTGTTTTCCGTTTTTCAGCAACTGTTTGAATTGTGGGATTTACCTCTTACGTTAAAATAAAATGCGTCTGAGATGATGTGCAAAAACGCAACAGTTTGGTCTCCATTTAAAGGAACACTGTTAAAAAACAGAGTACACTTTTTTTTACCCTTAAATAACTGGGCAGATGAGAGCGTTTATTTTCAGTAACAAAAACACCTCCACCTCCAGGTAGCAGCTTTTCTTTTCTCATAACAAACAAAACCAAAATAAAAACCTACTCCTCTCCAGGAGACTGAACTTGAGAATTTTCTCTCTGTGGTTACCGGCCAGTTAAACTGGTTACTGGGTCAACAATAAGTCCAAACAAATCTGTTTTATGTTGCGTTGTTTTACGAGCTCCTAGGTGCACACTCTCTGTGCCGGTTTCAGTCCAACAATAACAAACACACACAAACAAACACACAACATTACATAGGGCTGGGCAGTATAAATTAGCATTCACCTGGGAATTGCGGGGAAAGGCAGCTCTGAATCCCCTATGTGGAGGGGAAAGGGACTTGTTCCATGCGTCTGCCAATAAACCGGTGATCTCTCACGCCCCTAGTCACCCTGTCACAGTCTAAAATGTTTTTTCTTTTTTTTTCTGCTCACATATTACTCAGTATTTTTTTTTAAAACAACGCTCAGCTCTGTCTGGTTCAACTTTTCTAGACCCCGTTATAGCTGCAATGTTTTAAAGTAGGAAAAAAAATTAACTTTGAGAAAATTTCATAAGTTTCAATTAAAATGTGAAGAATTCCTAACTTAAATAAAAAAATAACAAATGTTTATGTTTAATTCCCTATGTGTGAAAGTCACAGAACATGTTATATAATAATTACAGGAGTAAATTCATTCTATATCAGTATAAAATAATCTATAAAATATATTTTTTCTGTGTTAATAGGACGTTGAAGGAGGGAAGGGGCGTGGCTTCCGAACGCATGGCTGCCTGATTCTTGAGCTCCCCGCTGCACGACCGAAAAATCCGCTTTTTCCCCGCCGATACTCGTCCCGATCACCCGCATTTCCGCAGAGACACAGTCTCTATGGGGCCCCCCACCTCCCAGCGCCGACAGACGCAGAAAACGGCCCCGATATTTCAGAAAAAGGGCCGAGAAGAACCGCATAGCCAGGAGGAGGAATCCAACATGGCGGCCGCGTCTCCTTCATCCCCGCGGGTCCGGAGCCCAGCCACATCGGCAGATTTGGACGCGCTCTTCAACCGCCTCCAGGCCTCTTTTAAGGATGAGCTGGCCTCCCAGCTTGCTGCCCTCTGGACCGAAATCGGTACACTCACCTCCCGCACAACAGACCTTGAGGAGGCTGTGCACGGCCTGGAGGCCTCACGGGTCGACCACCATACGGAGGTCCGGTCGCTGCAGGCTCAGGTCACGGATCTGCAGGCTGCCGTTGAGGATTTGGGCAACAGGTCGCGACGCAATAATGTGCGGATACGTGGACTGACGAAGACTATTGGCCCGGATACGCTTCATAAAACCCTCCAGGCCATCTTCCTGAAGTTACTCCCCAAAATGGACCCGGAAGATCTTTACTTCGAACGAGCTCACCGGGCCCTGCGCCGCCGTCCGGGTAAGGATGCACCTCCGAGAGATGTTATCGTCCGCTTTCATCGCTACCCAGTTAAAGAACGAATTATGACGGCGACAAGGCGCACTTCCTTACATTATCAGGGGACCCCGCTTCAGATATATCAAGACCTGGAGCCTGTCACCCTCTCCCGTAGGAGGGAATGGAAGCCCGCGACTGATATGCTCCGGGACCGAGGCCTCAGATTCGCCTGGGGATTCCCCTTTAAGCTGCTCCTGCTCCGGGAGGAGGGGGTTCGCCCATTTTACACCCTGGATGCCTTGCAGGCTTTCCTTGAGGCTCAGCTGGAGGGCTCTCTGGCGGAACCGGTGCGTACCTCCTCGGATGATCGCCCCTCGGATGGTGACTGACAGACCGGATGGGCCTTGATTCCTGAGTCTCTGGTCTTATCGTCCTTCACGGATGATGCGCGGGGGTTCCCGCTGGAAGGTGCTCTCGAGACTGAGGGTACCCCCTCCCTGAAATTTTCTTTTTGGTTCGGCTTCTTGTAAGGCGGGCGGCACAAGTTTTGGCACACATTTTCTCGCCTCGGCCGCTGTAGCGGAGTTCTGACAGACTGTTTTTGTCGTATTTTACCGTTTACATTTATATTTTTACAAGTTCCTTCCTCGTTTAACAGATTGGCGATTTGTAAGCCCAATCTCTTCATTTGTTTTGCATTTTTGAAGTATTATATATTTTTATTGATTTTTTTTTTCTCTTCTCTTTCTTTTCACGATTGTAGTACTATTATTGTTTTTCTTCCCTTTTCTTCTCTCTGCCTCCCCCTCCTTTTCTTCTGCCTCCTTCCTCTCCTAGCCGAGCCATGATGGCGCTCTCGAATGCTCCTGCCCAGACTGCTGTGGACTGCTTGCAGATGCTCTCTATCAACGCCCACGGACTCAACTCTCCCCAAAAACATCGGACTCTCCTGCGACACCTCCGATGGATGAAGACGGATGTCGCCTTTATTCAGGAGACTCATTTCTCCTCAACTAAACCCCCATCACTGAAGGACTCTCGGTTCCCGACGGGATTCTTTGCCTATAATTCCGTTGCTCCTAAGAAAAACGGGGTGGCGATCCTAATACGTAAGAACTGCCCTTTAAAAGTTCTCTCCTCCGTGATGGACCCGGAGGGCCGCTTTCTGATACTCCACTGTACGTTATCTCATCTGTCCCTCACAGTGCTGAACGTCTATGCGCCCCCCACGCCGGATGCGGCCTTCTGGTCGACCCTGTCTTCTCATATGCCAACCTCTGCTACGTGTCGTACAATACTTGCTGGAGATTTCAACGCTACACTATGCCCGGCTGTGGACCGCACTTCTCTGATTCATTGTTGCTTTCTTTCTGCACTCGACATGCCCTGCTAGACGCATGGCGACTCCAACACCCCTCGGTCAAGGACTATACTTTTTTCTCGCACCCGCATCACACATACTCCAGAATCGATCTGTTTCTCTTGTCACGAGACTGTCTTCCATTTGTTAACAACACGGCTATTCACTCGATCACATGGTCCGATCATGCGGACATCACCATGTCGTTCCGGATCCCCAACTATCACTCACACTGGGCATGGAAACTGAATGACTCTCTATTGCATAATACAGAACTGCGGGCATCTATTGGCGACGCGGCTCGGGAATATTTCGACCTCAACACCGACCCTGTCGACTCACCCGTTACGCTCTGGGCTGCGCACAAAACTGTTCTCAGAGGACATATTATAGCACTTGCTACACAACATAAAAGGACCAAGCTTGCCCAACTTACCGCTCTTCAAGCTCAGCTTTCTCACAGGGAACGTCAACACAAGGCCTCCCCATCACAGACCACTTTTCATGCACTCCAACGAACCAGGACTGAACTCTGCGCACTGCTTGTGGCCGATACGGCTAGAGCAATGAAGTATACCAAACGCATGTACTATGAAAAAAGTAACAAAGCGGACTCCATGCTGGCACGTAAACTACGCTCCCAATATAACGAACGGATTATTCCACGTATAAGAACCATGAAGGGCAAAGTGGTCACCAACCCCGAAGACATAGCGACTGAATTTGGACAACGCTACAGGCCATATACGACCACGCTCCTCATCAGACTATCAAAGACCCCACTCTCCGTGACCGAATTCATCAATTTCCTCAAAAGGCAGATCTTCCAAAACTCACGACTTCGCAATCAGAGAGACTGGAGGCCCCGATAACGGTGGAGGAGGTGGCAGCAGCACTCAAATCGTTCAAATCTGGTAAGGCCCCTGGCCCAGATGGGTACACTTGCTTATATTACAAAACCTTCCTGAACATCTTCCTCACCCCCTCACCACACTGTACAACTCCCTTATGGAGGGTGAACCCCTTACGGCCGATATGCAATCCTCTACCCTTGCCCTTATCCCGAAACCGGGCAAAGACCCCCTAGACCCTCTCAACTACCACCCCATAGCACTGCTAAATATCGACTATAAGATCTTTACTAAAATACTGTCCACCAGACTAAACCCTTTTCTCCCTACTCTCATACATGCGGATCAAGTGGGATTTGTCCCCCATAGGCAAGCAAGAGATAATACCCGCCGCTGTATTGACCTGATTTGGGTAGCTCAGACCTCTAACCTTTCAACGCTATTTCTCTTGTTGGATGCCGAGAAGGCGTTCGACCGCCTCACCTGGCCTTTCATGTTTCACACCCTAACACACATAGGGATACCTCATTCTTTCTACACTGCCATCACTGCACTTTACGACTCCCCGACAGCGCTCCTCCCCCTACCCGGGGCTTGCCCTCGTCGCATTGATATCCGCAACGGGACTAGGCAGGGCTGCCCTTTGTCCCCACTACTGTTCGCTCTCTGCATAGAACCCCTTCTGTCCACAATTAGGCATAATCCAGACATCTCCGGTATTACGGTCGGGGTGAACGAATATAAGGTAGCAGCGTACGCAGACGATCTTTTCCTTACCCTGAGCCGCCCTATGCGCTCCCTTCCATACCTTTTTGATCTATTGGACACTTTTGCCTCCCTCTCTGGCTTTAAAATTAACAAGCGTAAATCCACCGCTTTCCCAATTAATCTACCTGCCTCGTCCTCCGACCTTCTAGCCCTTAACTTCTCCCTTCCTATTTCCTCCTCTCCGCTGACGTATCTAGGCCTGAAACTGTCCCCACACCTGGACCAACTCTATGACCTCAACTACACCCCTCTGCTCACACAAATCAAACACGATATTGACTCTTGGCAGGAGATGTCCATATCCTGGCTGGGGAGACTGAACTCGATTAAAATTAATGTGTTACCGCGCCTGCTCTACCTGTTTCAGTCCTTGCCCATTCCCGTCCCCCCAACTGCCCTGAAAGATATGCAGCAACGTATTGACAAGTTTGTGTGGTCGGGTAGACGACCCCGCATTGCACGGTGTCTTATGTACATCCCGAAAACATCGGGAGGTCTAGCCCTACCAAACCTTAAATTATATTTGAGTGCTGCCCTGCTGACTCAGATTGCGGAATGGCACCTTCCGATTGCTCAGAAACGCTGGGTTGATATTGAAAATGATATGATGCTTCCTGATCTGCTCCCATTTTTCATGTGGCTTCCAAAATCAGCGAGAAAAGACCGGCATTTACGCTGCCCTTTGGTTTCTCATTCCCTCCACACCTGGGCCACATTGTCCAGAAAATTCTCGCTCACTGCCGAGATCTCCCCACTCCTCCCTTTGTATCGCAACCCATGGTTCCTCCCCGGTATGACGCCGCAAGATTTTAAATGTCTATGATCAGGGGGACATCTCCCGTATTGCGGACTTGATGGTGGATGGACACCTTCGAACATTTGCGGATATAGCCACTAAACTGCCACTTACATCCAGAGACTTCTTCCGCTACCTCCAGCTTTCAAGTTTCGTCTCGCAACATAACATCAAACAGGCAGCCACTCTGACACCCACCTGGTTTGAAAAGATTTGCCTTCGTGGTACGACCTTTAAAGATGCGATTTCTTCCATATATCAATCACTGGTCCTACAAGGCCACCCTGGTCATTTCCCATATATGCTCAAATGGCAAGCGGACATTGGAGAGGAGCTTGACGAAGAGGACTGGTCCGAGATTTGGGAGGCCAACTTTAAATCGTCGGGCTGCATTACCCACATGGAACAAAGTGTTAAGACTCTATTCCGCTGGTACCTTACCCCGGTGCGCCTACATCACATGCATGCTATCCCGAATGGACTATGCTGGAGAGGCTGTGGTCAACTCGGGACATATTACCACCAATGGTGGTTGTGCCCTAAACTTCGCCCGTATTGGGCCACACTGGCAGATTGGCTACATCAGGCCCTTGAGAGACCGGTGGAGATCAACCCATGGACATTCCTACTGTCCCGTCCCGAGGAAGGGCTACTGCGATGCGAGAACAAACTTATTGCTCGAGTCACCTTAATCGCTCGCAGGGCCTTGGCAAGGCACTGGAACCAACCAACGCTTCCTTCCTATCCGGAACTGAGTGGAATGTTCACAGAGGCAAGGATGATGGAGCAACTGACGGCTCAGATTCACGACACGCCACACCTTTACCTGAAGATCTGGGCTGCGTGGATTGGATGCCCAGCGCTGCCATAGGGGACGGGATTGTGGGATAGATTCCTTCCCGCGGAGGCAGATACTTTTCTATACCCTTACCCCTCCCCTCTTTTCCCTTTCGTTCTTCTTTTTCCCTTGTTTATATACTTTATTTTTCTTGTTTTTCTTTTATTTTTGTTTTGCTTTTTTATTTTTCATATCGCTCTCAGTATAATGCACCTCTGTTTCATCTGATCTATGCATCGTATTGATTGTAATGTCATATTATAAAACTTAATAAAATACAGAATTTCAAAAAAAGTTCGAATTCGAACGCGAACACGATTCGAACGCAATGCAAGTCAATGGGACTCGAACATTCGAAAATTAAGGTCCCCTCCAGAGGACATATATTCAAGATATTGGTCATAAAAGGTGTATGGGGGTCCGGGTACTGCCCTGGGGGACAGGAAACAATTTCACCGCTGTGCGCTGCGCTAATTTTTACCGCTTTTGCTCATGTTTAAACGCGATTTGAAGCCATGGGAAATGTTTGAGCAACAACGAGTGGGGAAAATTACGATCTTAACGCAAAGGTTAACACTCACTTGCGTGAGCATTAACGTTTGCTGCGGCGTTCACCGCATATTTGTAACGATTCCCCAGGACAGACCTGGCAGGATCCCTGGTAACAGACCTCTAACCCTCTGATCCTTAGGATGGTCGGGACTTGGGACCACTAAACCTAACCTCTAGCAGCCACACAGGCCAGGAAGACAGCACCAACAATATACACTACAGACTATATATATAAGTTTGTACTGCGCTATAGTGTATGGCAGGATGGAAGCGCACCAGCAGTAACAAGCAGCGGAATATACCAGACAGGGGCGCAGAGCGAGAGTAGTCGTTATAACAAAACCGGGTCAGCAACGTTTAGGCACTTGTACTGCGCTACTGTATGTAGCAGGATCTGTAGCACACACCAGCAGTAACAAGCAGCAGATATACCAGACAGGGGCACAGATCGAGAGTAGTCGTTATAACAAAACCGGGTCAGCAACGTTTAGGCACTTGTACTGCGCTACTGTATATGGTGAGAATTGGGCACACCATTAGCAACAGGAGGCAAACAGAACAGGCAGGGAGTACACAGAGAGAATAGTCAAATGGCAGGCAAAGTCGGCAACAGATCGGGTCCTCAGAACAAGCAGGGTCAGTAACATGTATACAAACTGATTTGGTAAACTAGCGATGCGGGAATGAAACTCCATGGCAAGGCAAGGTGTACAGCGCAGGCTCCTGATTTAAAGGTCCCGGCGGCTCCGCGTCATCACGCCGCGCCCTGCCCCCTGATCACTCACAGCTGCGCCGGGTGTCGCCGGAGCTCCTGGCATTCAGCCAGCTTGTGGCACCATGCGTCCGGGGCCCCCCCCCGATCGCCACCCGGGGCCCTGGATGTCACAATATTACAATCCAAGCGCAAACGGGTTAAGTAACCAAATTTATAAGAAGAATAATTAATGCAGCATTTGAATCCTCACACTGCCGGGCAGCACCTCTACAGTCTGACGCTAGCTTTAACCGGCGCGCTGTGTGCAGCTTCTGAGAAGATACGCTATTAGTGCTGCGCATTTTGCATCGCTCCCTCTACACTAATTGCATATCTTCTTAGAAGCTGCACACAGCGCGCCGGTGTATGCACCTTCTAACAGCATGGGAGACGGGAGGCTCCACTTGTTGGTGGATCCAGGAATCAGGTGAGTATTAGAAAGAAAAAAAAAAAGAAGATTTATTTTATGTTCCCGGGGACATTTAAAAATGTCCTCGGCTTTTTTTTTTTTAGAAATGTGTCGCCTTACCTTAGCCTGGTGGTCAGTCAGTGGGGGCTCCCTGGATTCTGGTTGTGGGGGGGGGGTCTGCCGTGGCCGCAGGTGCAGTGGTTCCCTCCCTGCGCCGCCTCTCTGCCACATGCACTCGGCCCGCACACTTGCAGCTCTGTCATCCAGCGGCCGCATGCTCCTCAGGGGATCCTTGGGAGGCCCCGGCGGGCTGCCCTCTACAGTGCCTGATTAGAGGGCCGTGTCTGCCTGATGTTTTAGCAACAAGATTGTTGTATCCCATAGGCTTCAATGTTAAAAATATTCCCGTTTTAATTCAATATCTAATAAACCGTTGCTTATAATATTCTGCAGTAAAGAGGCTCTTTATTTATAGATTTGTTTAGGATTATTTTAAGCTTTTTTTCAAATTTTTTCAAATGTGTTTTTTTTCGAACTTTTTGCGAACGGCCTGAAAAGTTCGAAGTTTGCGAACTTTCGAACAGCCGATGTTCGATGCGAACATCGAAACGATTAGAACCAGCAGCCCATCCCTAATTAACATAAGAGTGCATCACACTAGACATGTGCATTCGTTTTAGTACTAAAACGATTTAGTCCGAATTTTGGGATAATTTAGTTTTGTATGACTCAAGAGAAACGAAACTGCTCAGTACAAAAAACTAAAGAAACTAAAATAAAATGCACTACATTTTAGTTTCAGTCCTTTTTGTGATATTACATTGATGAGTGAAGGAGACCAGCAATGAAGAGCGCAACATCCGAAGTTCTGCACAGTCCACATGCCAATGCAGTAGGATGTTCTATACAGAGAGGGGCATTAATTATACAGAGAGGTGTATTAATTAATGCAGGTGGATGTTGTATACATTATACAGAGAGGAGCCTTTTTTTTTTAGCCCTTTAAATCCAGGGGCTGTGAGCGCTGAGATCGGCTGCTTGTTACATTATCTCTCAATACAATGTATCAGGCTCAGTTGTTACAGTAACTGACTGTAACAGCGCTCAGAGTTTCAGTAAAACAAGGAAATAATATTGTTCTAACCTCTTATATATAAGAATATTATTTACTAGTTTTACTGAAACTCTGAGTGCTGTGATGAGCAGCAGTCAGTTACTGTAACAGCTTTGCCTGACACGGGGCAGTATTACAATGTTGGTGCTAACTTAACCAGAGCTGTTGTAAACTTAAAACCTCCATAGGCTATAATGGCTCTGGGAAGTTTACAACAGCTCTGGTTAAGTTAGCACCAACTATGTAATATGGCCCACATTGTGCTGAGAGTGAGAGATACTGTAACAGGCAGCGATCTCCGCCCTCTGAGGAGCCACTACAATAGTAATTGTATACACTGGTTTTCGGATGAATGAAATTAGTTTTCATACTAAAGAACTGAAAACGAATTTCTTTAGCAACTAAATAAATTGTGTTTAGGACTAATCCATTAGTTCAAAATGAAATTTTGTGCTGTGCACATGTCTACATCACACCAGTGTTACTGAGTTTATTTATTCAAGAAATTATTTTATGTTCACTAAAAATTACCCAGTTTTCTTTTTTCTATAACATGCACAGGCGCAATTATGTATTTCACCAAAATCTCCTTTGGTATTTAAAAATACCAAAAAAAGTTCTAAAACATAAATAAATAAAAATAATTTTTGCTGAAAATGAAAAGAATAAATGGTAGAATAAAAAATAAATAAAAACAATAATATTTTTTATACATTGGATCCTATGGGATCCGCCTGTTTAAACCCGTTGAACCGAATCACCGAAGATCAGGTCATTTCACTGACATTTTGGTGCAGTTCGACGTTCTGTGAATAGATTAACCATTACTTCTCTGAGGGATGATTTTGCTGCCGCCGAAGATCACTGAACTGTGACGAACTGCAGCGTATTTCTCTGTCAATTCGTCAGTATTTGGCGAATCGCCAGCTTTCTGAATAGCCAAACTGCCACGAAATTGCACGTATGGGGAAATTCACCGTTCGGTGCAATTTGGTGACAAGTTTGTTGCTTATTGAATAACCCCAATATTTTCATATTTTTTGAGTTGTTTTTTGAGTTGTTCTGACCCTTGACCTTCGCAGCTATTTTTTTATAGTTTTTATATAAGGTTGAGGTGGGAAAGTCCACAGAAGAGCGAGCGCAATCTCCGGTGAAATTAAGGTATTTTTTTGCATATCTTGATTGCTGCACATGTTTTCCGTCATCGCAACCTGCTCTCGTGATACACGTCTATCTGGGAGGAGACTGTCATTATGAGGGGTTGCGGCCAAACATGATTGCAGCGGAGTTGGTGATGATCCATTACTGACAATTGCAAACAAAACAACAACGAAAACATAAGAGATTATTCACTAACCTCACAAATTGCCCCAAATAGTGAATTTCAGGTCGATTCGTCTATTCAAAAAACTGTCAATTTACCAAATACAGGCGAATTGAGAGAGAAATACGGCGCAGTGTTCAGCGATCTTTGGCTGCAGCGAAATTGTCCCATAGAGAAGTAATGGTAAATCTATTCAGAGAATGCCGAAATGTCAGTGAAATGCCATGATTTTAGGCGTTTCAGGTTGACGGGTTTAAACAGGCGAATCCCATAATATTCAATATAATAAAGGTAATATCAATTTAAATTGATTTACATTTATTTTTTTCATTTTCAGCAAGAACACTTTTATATTATTTTTTTTTAACATTTATGTTTTCACATTTTCAAAATGATCTAAAGCGTAAAAAAGCTGAATCAAAAGGTCTAAAACGAAAAAAAAAAGAAAAAAAAGGAAAAAAAACGGAACAGGTCACTTTTTAATTAATGCAGATGCTAGGATTTTCCACCATAGTTTTCAATGTTAAAAAAATCCCTGTTTTTATTAAATATTTCTTCAACCATTTATAATTTTCAATTTCAGCAAACAGACATTTTTCAAATTTATTTTTTAGGACTTTTTTGTCATTTTTCGAATTGATCTCAACTATCGAATTGATCTTATCTTACAATACAAGTAATAGTCGGCAAACGACTTTATGAAACAAATTAATTTCGTTTCACTGTTTAATTTAACTCAAATACTAAATCTGTGACACAGCTTAAAATTTAACCCTATTTCTTTTAACAGCAAAATTTGATTAATTGGGGTTTTATTTAGTGATCCAAAATTCGAATTGATATCAACTATTGAATTGATAATTTGATATATCAATTCGAATCGATATGAAATTTCGAATCGATTCAAAAACGAAATGAAACGAAACTAAATTAACAACGAAATTCCGAAAACGAAATTATTTAAAAAAATTAAAAATAAAACAAAACAAATTTTTCAGCTGTGCACATCTCTAGAATGGAGTTCCCTATTAGCCACACACTGAGAAGCTTTTATTAGGCTCCGATCACATGATTCCTTATAAAGTCACCTGAAATATGATATTAAATACAATTATCATAAGGATTCCCTAAAACCCTGCGTATCTTTATGTTTAAACATTGATATCAAACGTGCTCGTGGAGTAGTGGGTTCAGTGCGTCATGTCAATGGTTGATTGAGAAGATATCTGGGAGAGTTCCTGTGCTTATTTTTTTGACCAGACTCCGTCTGGAGTCATGAAACATCGATCCTCTTCCTTGTTGATAAGGTCTTCTACACCTCTTCTAAGAAACCGATTGAAGTGAAAGTGAAACTCCTCATGTGACATATGTCAGAGATTAATTACCTTGTCTTCGGAATTCCCATAGGGTTTATGGGTGATATATATATATCGCACAGAGTCGAGTGAGCTGTAAGATCACTTGTAATCTGGCAAGAGAACATCAACCATGAGCGATAGACTTCCTGAATCTACTCTGTGCGAGGACCAGCTTAAACAGGCAGAGGAAGCAAAACAGAGAACCCTGAACATCCTGAGCGACGCTCTGAAGAAAAAGGACCATCTCTTGGTGGAGAATCCAGAAGACTTCAGTGAAGACATTCTTGGAAAAAGAAAAATCCCCTTAATAAGTCAGGCTCTGGTAGAAGATCTTTTCAGAGAACTGCAGAAAGTGACCTTCACCGGAAGTCCTGATGTCAAAGAAAAATGGTACGCTTTTGCTTATCTAGAATCGGAAGACAGGACAATTTATCTCTGTCCACCATTTTGGAATAAATGTGAATTCTTTGGAACTGATTCTCGCCCATTAGGAATAATACATGAAGTCTGTCACTTCCTGGGGTACGGGCACTCGGTTACTGAGACCCTGGAGAATGGAAAGAAAGAATATTTTCGCCAATGTAAACTCCTGCCCCTTTCCATTTACGACATCGAGTCTGCCTTTGCACACCACATGTATCACAAAGGAACGTATCTGTTCGGATCCTACAGGTGCTGCGGCGAATGAGCCCAAGACTCGGTGTGCGACAAATCAGAGATGAGCGATCACTTACGGTAATGATATGGATAAACGCTGCTATTGGTTATGTGTGATAGTTTTAAAAGTTTTAAAACATTACATGGCACTAAGATTTTTTTCCGTTTTTGAGCAAATGTTTGAAATGTGGGATTTTCCTTTCATGTTAAAATAAAATGCGTCTGAGATGATGTGCAAAAAGGCAACAGTTTGGTCTCCATTTAAAGGAACACTCTGTTAAAAAAGAGTACATTCATTTTTTTACCCTTAAATAATTGGGCAGATGAGAGCGTTTATTTTCAGCAACAAAAACATCGCCACCTCCAGGTAGCAGCTTCTCTTTTCTCATAACAAACAAAACCAAAATAAAAACCTACTCCTCTCCAGGAGACTGAACTTGAGAATTTTCTCTCTGTGGTTACCGGCCAGTTAAACTGGTTACTGGGTCAACAATAAGTCCAAACAAATCTGTTTTATGTTACGTTGTTTTCCGAGCTCCTAGGTGCACACTCTCTGTGCCGGATTCAGTCCAACAATAACAAACACACACACAAACAAACACACAACATTACATAGGGATGGGCAGTCTAAATTAGCAGGCAGCTGGGAATCGCTGGGAAAGGCAGCTCCGAATCCCCTATGCGGAGGGGAAAGGGACTTGTTCCACCCACCCACCTGCCAATAAACCAGTGATCTCTCACTCCGCCCCTAGTCACCCTGTCACAGTCTAAAAGTTTATTTTTCTATATTTTTTCTGCTCACATATTAAAAGAATTTTAAAAAAACGCTCAGCTCTGTCTGGTTCAACTTTTCTAGAGCCTGTTATAGCTGCAGTTTTTTAAAGTAGGAAAAGAAAATTAACTTTGAGAAAATTTAATAAGTTTCTATTAAAATTTGAAGAATTCCTAACTTAAATATAAAATAAATGTTTATATATATATATAATTCCCTATGTGTGAAAGTCACAGAACATGTTATAGAATGAATTTACTCCTGTAATTATTATATATCATTAAAAAAATAATCTATAAAATTATATTTTTTCTGTGTTAACAGGACCTTGAAGAAAACCAGAAACTACTCAATCCGAGGTCTTATTAAGGGCTGGGAAAGGATTATGAAAGCAAAGTCAACGATGACAACTACACAAAATACACCTTTCACAAAGAAACATTAATAACAATGTGAACGGAACGAGGATCTGAGGATTCAGCAGCCGATAAATCAAAATAGAATGAAATACATATGGAGAAAGAACGGTTTATTTCATGATCTTCGTAACTAAAATCTCTCTCAAAATGTAGAAAAAAGTAAATCTGTCAAAATTAATGTAATAACTTGTCATTTACTTTAATAAATTTAGCACTTTCTGTGATTAACATAAGAGTGCGTCACACCAGTGTTACTGAGTTTATTTATTCAAGAAATTATTTTATGTTCACCAAAAATTACCCAGTTTTTTTTTTATAACATGCACAGGCGCAATTATGTATATCACAAGTTCTAAAACATAAATAAATAAAAATAATTTTTGCTGAAAATGAAAATAATAAACGGTTGAATAAAAAATAAATAAAAGGGGCGGAGCTAGTGACGGACAAGAGCGGCCGCATGCTGAGAGAGCTCTGAAGAAAATTGTATTTCAATACCGTATATCTGGGGCCCTCTCGTCCTGTACCGACTCTTGGGGGGGGTTGGAGCCTGCTGGAAGCTGCAGAGATCGCTGACCCGCCGCTCTCCTCCCGCTTCTCTGTGCTCCGTCGACTGGGCAGATTCCGGGCCTGGCACGGCCTTGCCAGATCGGCCATCTTGCAGAGCCTGGGGAGTTTCCTGAAGGAAGTTGCGGACCAGTCTCCCGGCGGCTGTGGCCCTCTCCCCCCTCCCGGACATGGGAAAGAAAACGGGTCAGCAAACACAGAGAAGGTCAGCAGATCCCCAGCAGAGGGACATCAGGGACTCTGAGCGGTAGACGTCCTACCTGCTCTGTGGCTTCCTCCTTCCCCCCGGGAATGGCTCCTCGGAGGAAGATGACTGTACCTGGCCCCTCGGGAATGGGATCGATTGGCTTGCCCCGTTGTCCAAGAATTCCGGGACTGTGAGCGCTGCCGCAAAGAAGAGAGCGCAGAAGAAGAGGAAGAAGGTTCTGGAGGAGGCATCTCGCAGGGCCGCAGCTGCAACCCCGGATCCCTCTCTGGAGAGCTCAGAGGCTGAATTTACACACTGAGGAAAGAGGCCTGTCGAGACCCACCGCTGACTCTTCTTCTGGTGGAGTCCCGCGGCAGCAGCCGGCACCGGATGCCCCACGGGAGACGGAGGCATCGCCACCCGCTGGACTGTCTCTTCCCCCCTCGATGGCGTTCTAGTAGATGCCCCAGATGATGCACGCCCCACAACAATGAAGGACTACAGAAGCTTTATAGCAGAAATTAAATTGCTTTGGCTAACCAAAACTTCTGGCATACGGTCTGAGGTGGAGGGGGTACGCACGGAGGGGACGGCAGTTCAGGCACAGACCGCGGGCCTGGCAGAGCAGCAGATGGTCCTGGCGGTGGAAGTGGGCGTGCTCCGGTCCCAGGTAGACATCCTGACCCGTTCCGTGGAGGCGCTGGAGTCTCACCACCGCCGGCGTAATGTACGGATCTGGGGTGTCCCAGAGTCGATTTCCTCGGAGGACCTGCTCCCCTACGTGAACCGGGTGGCTCGTCAGGTGCTGGAATCCCCGACCAGAATGTTGGAGGTGTTCGGTGCGGTACGCAGGATCCGCAAGGCTGCGGTGGCCCCTCGTGATGCCCCGAGAGACGTCATCCAGTCGCCATGGATGTGATGGCCAAATCACACCTAATGTCTGCGCCGGGAGCCCTGGCGCCTGTTTAATTTGACGGAGCAATGTTACTGTTATACCAGGACTTGTCCTTCCTGACTCTGACGGCGTGACGTCGGTTCAGAGAGGTGACGGCCTTTCTGTGGCGCAAGGAGGTGCGCTACCGGTGGGGCTTGGCCGGCTCTGTCGTTACCCATGGAGAAGTACCCTGCATCATCTCTGATCCGGCTGAGGCCTGGCCTATGCTACTGGGTGCGGGACTTACCCCTGATGGGGTGAATACTCACTCGGGCTAATTTTGTCCCCCCCCCCTCTCTCACATGTTGAGTACATCTAATCCCTGGAGACATTTGTTTATTTGTTCGCTGCTTTCCTGCTGAATATCTCCCCTTTCCTTGGTCCCCCCCACTACCAGCAGAGTATTTCTACTTTTGATGAGACCCCCCGTATGGGGATGTCCCCCCCCACCTTGCTTACACTTTGTCTTTTTCCACTGCGGACTATTTCTGAGGAGTTTATGTTGTTGTTGTTTATTTTAGATGCTAGCAGTGTTATGATGTTGTCCCCTCTGCTTCTGTACCCCCTTTTATTTTATTTTCTTTGGCTACACCGGTGCCCGGGCCTGGTGCTAGTTACCCCTCATGGCCTCTCCCGCGGTCTGTTTTCGGCAAGCCAGGTATGTGCCAGGGGCGGCACCGACATGGCCTTTGCCATTTTTCCTCATCCCCCCATATTTTTTTTCGCTCCCCATTCTTTTTTTATTTTTCTGCGGTGCCTATTAGATGACACGTTTTGGCCCTGCAAGGTCATTTTTTATTTTCCCATGTATATTTTTGGATGACACCCCCCAATTGGGGATGATTTTGCCGATATCGAGCAGTTCTCGAATGTTCTTCTTTTTTACAGCTTTATGTGTATTTGATGCCTATTTGGCCTTGCGAGGCCTGCTTTACCAGATTGTATGTGATCTTTTCGCTTGCAAAATAAAAAAAACTTGAAGTACTAAAAAAAATAAAAAAATGTAGCGCTCACTCCCGTAGGAGCCGCTGAATTAACCTCGGGTTAGTCTCACCGCACTAGGGAATAAATATACACCAGCACTGTTGTGGATTTTTATAGATTATATTCTTTACTGATCCCAATAAAGCAGCATATATAACGTAGATACGGTATTTAAACGACAGGATTTCGTAAGGCGGGAAAAACACACGGTGGCAAAAGAAAAAGATTAACCCCCTCAGTTCTGGAGTGTAAGTCCCGTGAATAATAGCTCAAAATTGTGTGTGTGTATGGTCTCAGGTACCCGGGTACTGTATTCAACTGGCCAGTGAATGAAACAAACAAATCTTCGACTAGTCACGTTGGGGCCCTGTGGATTTAAACAATACTGCAGCGTGCGTTTCATAATTTTGGAACTGCGGCCTGGGAGGCCTCTCACCCATCCGATAGACAATCTGTCCAGCACCCGATCAAGGATTTCTCTCCGCTGTGTACTGGGACTCTGTGCCACCGGATCCGCTCCCTGCTTGTCCGATCTCCACACTACGTACAACAATCTACCACCTGCACTCCCAATGGATCATCGCAGTCTCCTTACTCGGGGGTCCAGCCGGAACCAGATTATCAGTCAGACCTCTCTGCGGTACGTAGGTAGGTCTCTGCAGGGTCACCGTCCCGATCTCCAGCACCAGTGAGGCAGCGCCTGTACTCTGGCCTGGTCACGATCCCTGGCAGTTTCACGTGCGTCCTCCACCTTTCACCACTCGGCTCACTCTGCCTCTCCCCTGCACGAGGCTGCTGATGTCTTTCCTCTTCCTACCCCACCCACTTCCTGTACTCACGCAAAGCATGATGGAAATTGTAGTGCAGTTTATGTCCAGCATAGTCCATATTGTCTCTTTCTCCCTCTGGTGGCCATAATAATTAAATGCAGCAAACACAATCTTTAAGCAGCGCTACAAAAATAAAAACAATACATTTTTTAATTGGATCCTATGGGATTCGCCTGTTTAAACCTGTCTAACTGAATCACCGAAGATCAGGTCATTTCACTGATATTTCGGTGCAGTTCGATGTTCTGTGAATAGATTAACCATTATTTCTCTGTGGGACAATTTTGCTGCCGCCGAAGATCACTGAACTGTGAAGAACTGCAGCGTATTTCTCTGTCAATTCGTCAGTATTTGGCAAATTGCCAGCTTTCTGAATAGCCAAACTGCCACGAAATTGCACGTATGGGGAAATTCACCGTTCGGTGCAATTTGGTGGCAAGTTTGTTGCTTATTGAATAACCCCTAATATTTTTTGAGTTGTTTTTTGAGTTGTTCTGACCCTTGACCTTCGCAGCTATTTTTTTATAGTTGTTATATAAGGTTGAGGTGGGAAAGTCCACAGAAGAGCGAGCGCAATCTCCGGTGAAATTAAGGTATTTTTTTGCATATCTTAATTGCTGCACATATGATCATTTCTGGGAATCCCACAAAACACCTGCTTTTATATACAATGAGGTATTTTTTTGTTCCGCTTCACCTGTTTCCTGGTGTGAATGTTTTCCGTCATTGCAACCTGCTCGTGATACATGTCTATCTGGGAGGAGACTGTCATTATGAGGGGTTGCGGCCAAACATGATTGCAGCGGAGTTGGTGATGATCCATTGCTGACAATTGCACACAGTGAGCGCATCACATCGGTATTAATATCATCATGTAATACTATAAGTATAATTTAATTTCTCTCTGTCACATGGGGTGAGATCACCCAATAAAAACATATTAATACTATGAGGACCCTACAAACAAAACAACAACAAAAACACAAAAGGTTATTCACTAACCTCACAAATTGCCCCAAACAGTGAATTTCTCCATTCGGCGCAATTTCAGGTCAATTCGTCTATTCAATACACTGTCAATTTACCAAATAAAGGCGAATTGAGAGAGAAATATGGCGCAGTTCAGCGATCTTTGGCTGCAGCGAAATTGTCCCATAGAGAAGTAATGGTAAATCTATTCAGAGAATGCCGAAATGTCAGTGAAATGGCACGATTTTCGGAGTTTAAGGTCAACGGGTTTAAACAGACGAATCCCATAATATTAATATAATAAAGGTAATATCAATTAAAAAAAATTTTTTAAAAAAATAAATCATTTTTTTAATTTTCATCAAGAACCCTTTTTTATATTTTTTAACACTTATTTTGTTTTTATTTGTGATGAAATTTTTGTTTCCCAATTTTTTTAAAAGCTGTTTAATTCTTATTCCATAACAGTCCTCTTTATTATATTTTTAACCTATTAGTGACCGGGCGGTTTTACACAAATCCGTCTTTTAGTGACCGCTGCTGTTTTTACGTTTCTGCGCTGTTAGTGTTTAGGTCAAATTTTCCTCTTACCACTGGTGTATCTTGGCCTAGGCCAACAAGGCCTAGGCCTAGGGCGGCACTCTCCAGGGGGCGGCGGCCCGCCGGGTGGCCCCACCCCTAAAAAAAATAAAAAATTTTTTTTGCAAACTATTTTACCAGGAAGGAAAGATTGACATGTCACTAATTTTCAAGTATGTCCTGGGTAGGCAACGCCTAGGCTTTCACTTTCCAGGGGGCAACAAAAAACCTCACCACTAATTGGGTTACTCACAGAGCACCGAAATGACGCCAACAGTTTGGTATTCTGTTGTTCCCTGCACTTCAGGGAATAAAATTTCCCCACCCTGCAGTGAATTCACCATTCACCGCAGGGTCCCCAAAGTGCATGGAGTCGGCCGCTGTATGCTGCCACCGCAAACCCATGGCCTGCTGTTTTCAAAAGAACTACTGAACGAAAATGTCTGGAATTTACATATAAGATCCTATGATTGATAATAAAAAGTTCTGTTACAGAAAAAGAACCGATATAAAAAAAAGGGGGGGGGGATTTTGCCAAAAAAATTCAGAAAAATTACTAAATGGTACTAAAAAAAAAAATCAATAAATAAAGACTTTTTACTGCAGATTAAAATAATAAGTGGTTTATTAGATATTGCATAAAAAACGGGAATATTTTTAACATTGAAACCTATGGGGTTCGCTTGAATACCTGAACCTGCTGATTGAAACCGCCGAACATCAGGGTATTTCACTGCCATTTCTCTGCTGTTTGGTGTTCTCTGAATAGATTAACCATTACTTCTCTATGGGGATTTGCACTGCCTTCAAACAGCACCGTACTTGCTGGCAGTTCGCCAAACTTGTGTGTGAGCATATCACCAGAGCAGTGGTGTACTTAGAGGAGTGGCGGAGGGCGGGCTGCCCCAGGTACCAGTGATTATTGGGGTGTCATTAGGGGGTACTAGGAGGTGCCACTGTCACTGTGTGTCAGCTTTGAGCTGTGTTCTCAAACAACGAGCAGCGGAGCATGGCGTTTGCATACGGAATAAAATCGAATAGAATAAAAATCCCCCTCTCCTTCCTCCATAGCTCCTCCCCTGCCCCGCAGCAGCTCTAGGAGGGGGATGTGATTTGTGTCCAGAGAGAGAAGATGACAGTAAACGGCAGGTAAAGGGGGGTATCAGCAGAATATGAAGCCCTGTCTGCTTACTGCTGTTTAAAGTGGACCTTTCCTTAACCAGCACTGCAGTGATAGAAATTTGTCACTGAGCTGCCTGGCTCCTGGTGAGGCTGCGTGCGTGCAGGTCACACTCGGTCCGGCCAGTCAGGTGGTACGGAGTCTCAGTACCACCTGACTGGCTGAACCACGTAACACGCACGCAGCTGCCCACCCTTTCGTTAACATGGACTGTCACTCTATTCTGGACTGAACACCCACCGGGAAGGAATCAAAGCCACGGTGCACCCTCTGGCAGTGGCACCCCACTGCTGACAAGATGGCTCCACGCACAGGCACAGCCGCGATCCTAACGTGGCCTGGAGGGACCTCCTGCTGAGTCTGTACACAGTCCCTGCTGACTCTGCACACAGCCCTACCGCAGACGGAGGCCGGTAAATATAGAATAAATAATTGCTGTGTGCTCATATACACTCGGTTTGCTGGGAGTTTCATTGCAGTGGATTCTGATGCACTCATACACACCACACATTGCATTGCTGGGAGTTTTATTGCCGTGGATTCTGATACGCTGACACACACCACACATTGCATTGCTGGGATTTTTATTGCAGTGGATTCTGATGCACTCATACACACCACACATTGCATTGCTGGGAGTTTTATTGCTGTGGATTCTGATACGCTGACCCGCACATTGCATTACTGGGAGTTTTATTGCTGTGGATTGTAATACACACATATACACTGCACATTGCATTGCTGGAATTTTTATTGCTGTGGATTCTGATACGCTGACACACACCAAACATTGCATAGCTGGGAGTTTTATTGCTGTGGATTCTGTGATACACACTGCATAGTACTGTGAGTTTTATTGCCTTGGAGCTCTGGGATACACACTGCACATTACTGTGAGTTTTATTGCTGTGCAGTTCTGTGATATGCTCATACACAGTGCACATTTCTGTGGGTTTTATTGCTGTGCAGCTCTGTGATACGCTCATATGCAGTGCACGTTTCTGTGGATTTTATTGTTCAACCAATTAGAGCGGCTGTGATCCAGTATACTTAACATGCGTGGCTGTTCTTTGTAAAAATGCTTGAATTTAAACATTTCATAATTTTATTTATCTCAATAGATACATTTGAAATGGTATACAAAATATACAAGTAGGCACTTGGTATCCACTTTTAATATAAAGAGAGGAAAAGGCCGAGCTCTAAGAGGAAAAGGTGGAGCTTAAAGAGGAAGGGTGGGGATTAACCAGGAAGAGGTGTGGCCTTGACAGGAAGGGGTGCCTCAAATTTAAATTAGGGGGTGCACGAGTTTAGTCAGGCCTAGGGCAGCACAAAACCTAAATACACCACTGCCTCTTACTCAATTCAACCCACACATATTATACACCCTTTTTCCCGCCATTAAATGGACTTTCTAGAAATACCATTATTTCCATCATATCGAATAATTTACTATAAAAAAAGATGAAATATGAGGAAAAAATGGTAAAAACACACTTCTTCGTAATTTAATCCCCAAAATCTACAACCACCCAAAAAGACCCCGGCTAAATAGGTTCAAAATTTTGTCCCGAGACTAGAAATACCCAATTTTTACATGCGTTTGCTTTTTAACCCCTTCACTGCTGAGACAGTTCACCTATGTGCGCTGCGCTCATTCTGACCATTTTGTGCTAATTATTTTTAGATGACAGCCTAGGTCCTATTTAATTAAACCCCCCCAGACAAAAAAAACTTTTAAAAAAAAACCATTTTTTATTTTATTTAATTTTTTTATAATTTGTTTTTTTTTAAACCAAACCTGGTCATGTTTGGTATCATTTGAAAGGCCATAATCATGGATCGGGAGATATGGGGATCCTTAGGATCCCCTTATCTCTACATGGCAGCTAGATGGTTAACTGGCCCACTGACATCCTCACACATATGGTGAGGTTGTCAGTGGGTGGGGGTGACCTGGAGGCTTGGCTGACATCCAAGATGTCAGCCCCCCTCCAGGTTCGAATCGCGTTTTGGCGCCAATTGGTGCCGAAACGTGATCCGGCGGCGAAACAGTTGCTAAACAGTTTTCAGCTATACACCGCTGAAAAGGGGAGACTCTCCCCTTTTCAGCGGTGTAAAAAGCATCTCCCTAGCTGCAATGGTTGGGGAGATAGAGGGCTCCGAAGGAGCCCCCCCTCCCCTCCATTGCTTTGCATGGGGACGCCTGCTGATGATGTCACCACGCAGCGTGGCGACGTCATCAGCCTCGCCTGCCCACGTAAATCACATGGGCAGGCTTCCTCCCTGCCAGATCGCCGAGGGATCCAGCGAGGGAGGTGAGTATCGGGCGGGAGGGGGATTAGGCGCCGTTGACGTACCCTGTACGTCCGCGGGTCTAAGGGAGACCCGAGGACAGGACGTAAGGGGTTAAAGGACCGTTTTTATTAATTAGAAATATTTTAATGTATTTTTATTGATTTAAACACCTATTAGGAGAATAGGAGATTTCCTTTTTTATTTTTATTTTTTGCAGTTTGGTGGAATTCTCCAATGTCACTTCAGCACAGCAGTTATCGGAGCAGTTTGGCGGTGTTCGACACTGATAACCGCTTCGCGACTCAAATTTCAGCAAAGTATGGTGACCATTCGCTAAATTGTAATTTCACAGTTTTTTCAGGCGAAAAGTGGCATGTAGTCAGTAGCTACAGTGGCAAGAAAAAGTATGTGAACTCTTTGGGATTACGTGGAGTTTTGCATGAATTGGTCATAAAATGTGTTCTGATCTTCATCTAAATCACAACAATTTTAAATCATAAAAGTATAAACTCGGGCACACCTCACCGTGGATCAATGGAGTGGGGGTCTCTTGCTCCACAGCCCCAATAACCGAAAAAAATAGAAAGAACTCCAAAATCCACAAAATAATTTCAAATGGATTTAATCCAACATCAAGAAAGGCAACGTTTCGACCAACTGGTCTTTGTCAACGAACGGTGAAAAGTATAGAGCACTACAGTGAACGTTCCAAAACGCGTGATTTCAATGTAGTTTCACGGCACTTGATATGCCAAAGTTCACCGAACTCAATCCACTGTTTTTTCAATGAAGAATGGTGCACTTTGTATCATATAATACTACGTATAACACAGAGCATACTGGCGCAAACACTTTATCAAAACTGATATTTACATTGGGTGAATGAGATACAAGTATCACCAACGGACAAAGGTAGCTATAGAATATGTTGGCGCTTTATAAATTAAATAATTGTAGTTGCGTGTGTGTGTATATATATATATATATATATATATATATATATATATATAGTGGCAAGAAAAAGTATGTGAACCCTTTGGGATTACGTGGAGTTTTGCATGAATTGGTCATAAAATGTGCTCTGATCTTCATCTAAGTCACAACAATTTTAAAAACACAGTCTGCTTAAAATAATACAACACAAACATTATATGTTTTCATGTTTTTATTGAACAGAACATGTAAACATTCACAGTGCAGGGTGGAAAAAGTATGTGAACCTTTGGACTTAATAACTGGTTGACCCTCCTTTGGCAGCAATAACCTCAACCAAACGTTTCATGTAGTTGCAGATCAGACCTGCACAACGATCTGGAGTATTTTTGGACCACTCCTCTTCACAAAACTGTTTCAGTGTAGCAATATTCTTGGGATGTCTGGTGTGAATTGCTCTCTTAAGGTCATGCCACAGCATTTCAATCGGGTTGAGGTCAGGACTCTGACTGGGCCACTCCAGAAGGCGTATTTTGTTTTGTTGAAGCCATTCTTTTGTTGAATTACTTGTATGCTTTGGGTCATTGTCCTGTTGCATCACCCATCCTCTGCGGAGCTTCAGTTGGCGGACAGATGGTCTTACGTTTTCCTGCAAAATGTCTTGATAAACTCTGGAATTCATTTTTCCATCAATGACAACAATCCGTCCAGGCCCTGAGGCAGCAAAGCAGCCCCAAACCATGATGCTCCCTCCACCATGTTTTACATTGGGGATGAGGTTTTGATGTTGGTGTGCTGTGCCTTTTTTTTCTCCACACATAGTGTTGTGTTTTTTTTCCAAACAACTCAATTTTGGTTTCATCTGTCGACAGAATATTTTGCCAGTAGTGCTGTGGAACATCCAGGGGCTCTTTTGCAAACTTCAAACGTGCTGCAATATTCTTTTTGGACAGCAATGGCTTCCTCCGTGGTGTCCTCCCATGTACTCCATTCTTGTTTAATGTTTTCCTTATTGTAGATGTGTCAACAAAAATGTTAGCATGTGCCAGAGATTTCTGTAAGTCTTTAGCTGACACTCTAGGATTCTTCTTTACCTCATTAAGCATTCTGCGCTGTGCTCTTGCAGTCATCTTTACAGGACGACCACGCCTAGGGAGAGTAGCAACAGTGCTGAACTTTCTCCATTTGTAGACAGTCTGTCTTACCGTGGACACATGAACATCGAGGCTTTTGGAGATACTTTTGTAACCCTTTCCAGCTTCATGCAAGTCAACAATTCTTGATCATAGGTCTTCTGAGAGCTCTTTTCTGTGAGGCATGGTTCACATCAGGCAGTGCTTCTTGAAACCAGTAAACCCAAAACTGGTGTGTGTTTTTAAAGGGCAGGACAGCTTTCAGCAACACATCCAATAATATTACACTGATTGGACTCAAGGTTGGCTCACTCCTGGCTCCAATTAACTCTTGGAGAAGTCATTAGGCTAGGGGTTCACATACTTTTCCCACCCTGCACTGTCAATGTTTACATGTTATGTTCAATAAACACATGAAAACATATGTTTGTGTTGTATTATTTTAAGCAGACTGTGTTTTTCAAATTGTTGTGACTTAGATGAAGATCAGAGCACATTTTATGACCAATTCATGCAAAATTCCACGTAATCCCAAAGGGTTCACATACTTTTTCTTGCTACTGTAGTTCTCTACTTTTCGTACCTGCAATTTGTGAAAAAAAAAAGCCAAATATTATCATATTTTCTTATGACCCGCCTGCCCAAAAGCAATTAAACATCTAATTACAGCGATGAACGCGCTCACAGGGCTTTAAGTCCAGCGACGACTTATTTTAAATGCAAGAACTACAGTCAGGTCCAGAAATATTGGGACATGGACACAATTCTAACATCTTTGGCTCTATACACCACCACAATGGAGTTGGAATGAAACAAGCACAATGTGCTTTAACTGCAGACTGTCAGCTTTAATTTCGGGGTATGTACATCCAACTCAGGTGAACGGTGTAGGACTTACAGCAGTTTGCAGATGTGCCCCCACTTGTTAAGGGACCAAAGGTAATGGGACAATTGGCTTCTCAGCTGTTCCATGGCCAGATGTGTGATATTCCCTCATTACCCCAATTACAATGTGCAGATAAAGGCCCAGAGTTCATTTCAAGTGTGCTATTTGCATTTGGAATCTGTTGCTGTCAACTCTCAAGATGAGATCCAAAGAGCTGTCACTATCAGTGAAGCAAGCCATCATTAGGCTGAAGAAACAAAACAAACCCATCAGAGAGATAGCAAGAACATTAGGTGTGGACCAAATATCAGCCGCCCGAAATTCCGAAATCCTGAATCAAAGTTTCAACACAAACAAAATAATTTCGTTATGGGACCTAAATGAAATAAAACAGAATGCAAATTATATGAAATGCTGAAAAAACTAAACAAAACTATCAAAAACGAAAAAAAATTCATAGATGAACTGAAACGAAAAAAAACGGAACCAAATGATCTGACATGAAAAAAAAGAGAACAAAATGATCTAAAGCGTATTAAAGCTGAATCAAGAGGTCTAAAAGTTAAAAGAAAAAAGGAACAGGTCACTTTTTAATTAATGCAGATGCTAGGATTTTCCACCATAGTTTTCAATGTTAAAAAAATCCCAGTTTTTATTAAATATTTCTTCAACCGTTTATAAACATTTATAATTTTCAATTGCAGCAAACAGCCATTTTTTAAATTTATTTTTTAGGATTTGTAATTTTTCGAATTGATATCAACTATCGAATTGATCTTAACTTACGATACAAGTACTAGTCGGCAAACGACTTTATGAAACAAATTAATTTTATTTCACTGCTTAATTTGACTCAAATACTAAATCTGTGACACAGCTTAATAATTAACCCTAGATTGTCTTTTAACAGCAAAATTTGATCAATTGGGGTTTTATTTAGTGATTCAAAATTCGAATTGATATCAGCTATCGAATTGATATATTAACTATCGAATTGATAATTTGATATATCAAATCGAATCGATATGAAATTTCGAATCGATCCAAAAATGAAAACGAAATTCCAAAAACGAAATTATTTTAAAACGAAAAAGAAACAAAAACGAAACAAATTTTTCAGCCGTGCACATCTCTAGAATGGAGTTCCCTATTAGCCACACACTGAGAAGCTTTTATTAGGCTCTGATCATATGATTCCTTATAAAGTCACCTGAAATATGATATTAATTACTACTATCATAAGGATTCCCTAAAACCCTGCGTATCTTTATGTTTAAACATTGATATCAAAAGTGCCCATGGCGTGGTGGGTTCAGTGCGTAATGCCAATGGTTAATTGAGGAGAAGAAATCTCGGAGAGTTCCTGTGCTTATTTGTTTGACTAGACCCCATCCGGAGTCATGAAACATCCATCCTCTTCCTTGTTGATAAGGTCTTCTACACCTCTTCTAAGAAACCGATTGAAGTGAAAGTGAAACTCCTCATGTGACATATGTCAGAGATTAATTACCTTGTCTTCGGAATTCCCATAGGGATTATGGGCGGTATATATATATATATATACATATATATATCGCACAGAGTCGAGTGAGCTGTAAGATCACTTGTAATCTGGCAAGAGAACATCAACCATGAGCGATAGACTTCCTGAATCTACACTGAGCGAGGACCAGCTTAAACAGGCAGAGGAAGCAAAACAGAGAACCCTGAACATCCTGAGTGACGCTCTGAAGAAAAAGGACCATCTCTTGGTGGAGAATCCAGAAGACTTCTGTGAAGACATTCTTGGAAAAGGAAAAATTCCCTTAATAAGTCAGGCTCTGGTAGAAGATCTTTTCAGAGAACTGCAGAAAGTGACCTTCACCGGAAGTCCTGATGTCGAAGAAAAATGGTACGCTTTTGTTTATCCAGGATCAGAAGACAGGACAATTTATCTCTGTCCACCATTTTGGAATAAATGTGAATTCTTTGGAACTCATTCTCGACCATTAGGAATAATTCATGAAGTCTGTCACTTCCTGGGGTACGGGCACTCGGTTACTGAGACCCTGGAGAATGGAAAGAAAGAATATTTTCACCAAAGTAAACTCCTGCCCTTGTCCATTTACGACATCGAGTCTGCTTTTGCACGCCACATGTATCACAAAGGAACGTATCTGTTCGGATCCTACAGGTGCTGCGGCGAGAGAGCCCGAGACTCGGTGTGCGACAAATCGGAGATGAGCGATCACTTACGGTAATGATATGGATAAACTCTGCTATTGGTGATGTGTGATAGTTTTAAAATGAATAACATCACATGGCACTAAGATTTGTTTTCCGTTTTTGAGCAAATGTTTGAAATGTGGGATTTTACATCAAAATAAAATGCGTCTGAGATGATGTGCAAAAACGCAACAGTTTGGTCTCCATTTAAAGGAACACGGTTAAAAAACAGAGTACACTTTTTTACCCTTAACTAATTGGGCAGATGAGAGCGTTTGTTTTCAGCAACAAAAACACCTCCACCTCCAGGTAGCAGCTTCTCTTTTCTCATAACAAACAAAACCAAAATAAAAATCTACTCCTCTCCAGGAGACTGAACTTGAGAATTTTCTCTCTGTGGTTCAGTGGTGTATTTAGGTTTTGTGCTGCCCTAGGCCTGACTAAACTCGTGCACCCCCTAATTTAAATTTGAGGCACCCCTTCCTGTCAAGGCCACACCTCTTCCTGGTTAATCCCCACCCTTCCTCTTTAAGCTCCACCTTTTCCTCTTAGAGCTCCGCCTTTTCCTCTCTTTATATTAAAAGTGGATACCAAGTTCCTACTTGTATATTTTGTATACCATTTCAAATGTATCTATTGAGATAAATAAAATTATGAAATGTTTAAATTCAAGCATATTTACAAAGAACAGCCACACATGTCAAGTATACTGGATCACAACCGCTCTAATTGGTTGAACAATAAAATCCACAGAAACATGCACTGCATATGAGCGTATCACAGAGCTGCACAGCAATAAAACCCACAGAAATGGGCACTGTGTATGAGCATATCAGAGCTGCACAGCAATAAAATCCACAGAAATGGGCACTGTGTATGAGCATATCACAGAACTGCACAGCAATAAAACTCACAGTAATATGCAGTGTGTATCACAGAATCCACAGCAATAAAACTCCCAGCAATGCAATGTTTGGTGTGTGTCAGCATATCAGAATCCACAGCAATAAAAATTCCAGCAATGCAATGTGTAGTGTGTATCAGAATCCACAGCAATAAAACTCCCAGCAATGCAATGTGCAGTGTGTATGAGTGCATCAGTATCCACTGCAATAAAACTCCCAGCAAACCGAGTGTATAGGAGTACACAGCAGTTATTTATTCTCTATTTACCGGCCTCCGTCCGCGGAAGGCTGTGTGCAGAGTCAGCAGGGACTGTGTACGGACTCAACAGGAGATCCCTCCAGGCCACGTTAGGATCGCAGCTGTGCCTGTGTGTGGAGCCATCTTGTCAGCAGTGGGGTGCCACTGCCAGAGGGTGCACCTTGGCTTTGATTCCCTTCCCGGTGGGTGTTCAGTCCAGAATAGAGAGAGAGTCCGTGTTATCGAAAGGGCGGGCAGCTGCGTGCGTGCATGTCACATGGTTCAGCCAGTCAGGTGGTACTGAGACTCAGTACCACCTGACTGGCCGGACCGTGTGACCTTCACGCACGCAACCTCACCAGGAGCCAGGCAGCTCAATGACAAATTTCTATCACTGCAGTGCTGGTTAAGGAAAGGTCCACTTTAAACAGCAGTAAGCAGACAGGGCTTCATATTCTGCTGATACCCCCTTTACCTGCCGTTTACTGTCATCTTCTCTCTCTGCACACAAATCACATCCCCCTCCCCTCTCTAAGAGCTGCTGCGGGGCAGGGGAGGAGCTATGGAGGGAGGAGAGGGGGATTTTTATTCTATTCGATTTTATTCCGTATGCAAACGCCCTGCTCCGCTGCTCATTGTTTGAGAACACAGCTCAAAACTGACACACAGTGACAGTGGCACCTCCTAGTACCCCCTAATGACACCCCAATAATGACTTGTACCTGGGCGACCTGCCCCCATCACTCCCCTAAGTACACCACTGCTCTGTGATATGCTCACACACAAATTTTGCCGAACTGCCAGCAAGTACGGTGCTGTTTGAAGGCAGTGCAAATCCCCATAGAGAAGTAATGGTTAATCTATTCAGAGAACACCAAAGAGCACAGAAATGGCAGTGAAATGCCCTGGTGTTCGGTGGTTTCAATCAGCAGGTTTATTCAGGCGAACCCCATAGGTTTCAATGTTAAAAATATTCACGTTTTTGTGCAATATCTAATAAACCTATTATTTTAATCTGCAGTAAAAAGTCTTTATTGATTTTTTTTTTAGTACCTTTCAGTCATTTTTCTGATTTTTTTGGGCAAAATTTCCCTCCCTTTTTTTTAATAGCGGTTTTTCTTTTTTCTGTAACAGACCTTTTTATTATCAATCATAGGATCTTATATGTAAATTCCAGACATTTTCGTTCAGTAGCTCTCTTGAAAACAGCAGGCCACGGGTTTGCGGTGGCAGCATTCAGCGGCCGACTCCCTGCACTTTGGGGACCCTGCGGTGAATTCACTGCAGGGTGGGGAAATTTTATTCCCCGAAGTGCAGGGAACTACAGAACACCAAAATGTTGGCGTCACTTCGGTGCTCTGTGAGTAACCCCTTTAGGCTAGGGACAGATGAGCGCATTTTCTGCGGCCACCGTCAAAATGTACGTCGATGCGTGCGCACGCATTTTTTCACGGAATACGCTTAAGTGGTCAGACGACCACAGTCGCACAGTCGCAGGTACTCACCAACGCAATTCTAGGGAAATCCGGCTGTTTGAACGTTATGTAGGCCGCACACTAGCAGCGTCTGACGTCTCCTAATCACGCACACACGCTGCCATGCGGCCGCAGCGCACTCTGTACGTCTGTAGCAGCGGTTTCACGTTCTGAGAAAAATGCGTTCATTTGCCGGTTGCGTGGTGTCGGCGCACTTTTGTACGCACGTACTGCGTATATTGGCCGTCATTGGCCGTTATGTGCTGCTACTGCCGCCGTGATTTAGTGCGCCTGCACGCGCGTTCCGACTGCCCCACTCTGACCCTAGCCTAAGTGGTGAGGTTTTTTGCTGCCCTCTGGAAAGTGAAAGCCTAGGCCTTGCCTACCCAGGACATACTGGGAAATTAGTGAAATCTCAATGTATCCTTCCTGGTAGACATGTGCATTTGTTTTAGTACTAAAACGATTTAGTCCGAATTTTGGGATAATTTAGTTTTCGTATGACTCAAGAGAAACGAAACTGCTCAGTACAAAAAAACGAAAGAAACTAAAATAAAATGCACTACATTTTAGTTTCAGTCCTTTTTGTGATATTACGTTGATGGGTGAAGGAGACCAGCAATGAAGAGCGCAACATCGCAACATTCGAAGTTCTGCACCCTCCACATGCCAATGCAGTAGGATGTTCTATACAGAGAGGGGCATTAATTAATGCAGGAGGATGTTCTATACATTATACAGAGAGGGGTATTAATGCAGGAGGATGTTATATACATTATACAGAGGAAGGTATAAATTGAGGAGGATGTTCTATACAGAGACGGACATTAATTAATTCAGGAGGATGTTCTATATATTATACAGAGAGGGGTATTAATTAATGCAGGAGGATGTTCTAAACATTATACAGAGAAGAGACTTTTTTTTTAGCCCTTTAAATCCAGTGGCTGTGAGCGCTGAGATCGGCAGCTTGTTATATTATCTCTCAGTACAATGTATCAGGCTCAGCTGTTACATTAACTGACTGTAACAGCGCTCAGAGTTTCAGTAAAACAAGGAAATAATATTGTTCTAACCTCTTATATATAAAAAATATTATTTACTAGTATTACTGAAACTCTGAGCGCTGTGATGAGCAGCAGTCAGTTACTGTAACAGCTTTGCCTGACACGGGGCAGTATTACAAAGTTGGTGCTAACTTAACCAGAGCTGTTGTAAACTGAAAACCTCCATGGCTCTGGGAAGTTTACAACAGCTCTGGTTAAGTTAGCACCAGCTATGTAATATGGCCCACATTGTGCTGAGAGTGAGAGATACTGTAACAAGCAGCGATCTCAGCCCTCTGAGGAGCCACTACAATAGTAATTGTATCCACTGGTTTTCGGATGAACGAAATTAGTTTTCATACTAAAGAACTGAAAACGAATTTCTTTAGCAACTAAATATATTGCATTTTAGGACTAATCCATTAGTTCAAAACGAAATTTTGTGCTGTGCACATGTCTACTTCCTGGTAAAATAATAAGCAAAATTTTAAAAAAAGACAGCAGCATTAAAAAGCAATGTGCTGCTGGCGATGAGGTGCCGGTACTGCGTACCGGTGCGTACCGCCGCAAAAAAAGCCCTGGTTTGAACACAGAACCCTCAAACCAGTGCCATGTCACATTAGATGACGTTTTTTAGCAAACTGACACAAACTCCATTTCTGCCTGTATGCTGATAATGCAGACCCCATATGACATTGTGCCAGATAAGGGACGCCATCTAGAGTTTAGAACCTTTCATCCGAGTGCTGCTTCTCTAAAGGATGAACAAATACTTAAAATAATAAAAAAATTGCAAAGATACATTGTTGTGTTTCTTTTTACTATATCAGAGTAACAATTTATATGGAAAAGTGGTATTTTACCTTACATTTAAGTGCTCACTAAGCTTCCCATACGTCAGAAAATGTTGAGCTAATATTTGTGTTTAAATAAAATGGATTAGATGGAAATTCTTTTAAAAAGATGGTTTATGGTGGGGGTCACCAACCTTGACCCTTCAGACATTTTGAAACTACATTTGCCATGAGGCTAAGTCAAGATACTGAGTAGCTGAGCATCATGGGGGATGTATTGTAGTTCCAAAAACTTTGGAGGTCTATGACCCCTGGTTTAAAGAGTAACATTTCCATAGACTTGGTCTGTGATTTTTTTTGCACATAAACCTTCTTTCCAGTGACTAACAGAGTCTAATCATGGTGTATAGAATAATTGCATACAATATAATTTTATTGTAACAGTGGTAAAGTGTTGTCACAATACAGTGAGATGGCCGGTTCAGAAGGTGCTCTGCTCATAGCTGATTAACTTTTTCCACATCAAGCACAGACGGTTGAGCTCACGGGACTCCATTCAATGCATATGAACTGCAATCCCCACCGGGAATTTCTAAGATACATTAGATAAACCTTAACAACTCAATGTATTTCACTTTCACTTTAAAGCGATTTGTATAAAACAGAATTATCCCTTCAAAAGGATCATCAGTGCATCACTAAGAGCCAAACACATAGGGCTCCATCGAGGGTGAGCAGGAGCATTATCCTTAAATCTATTCATTAACTATTATCAGTATTACACTATGTGAAGTCCTCCCTCTTTTGCTTATGTTTTACGGGGAGCTACAAGTTCTACCAGAGTTGTAGGGACAGTGTCATCCTGTATAAGTGACTGCAGGGACAGTTATTATTTTTGGCTCTGGACCACATGAGACTCCACATTAACGCTTGAGAAACACTGTATATATGGTTTACACTATGATGTATCTTTCTATTTTTTCATCTTGAGTACCGCCACTTGAGCAAGCTGTGCACAGATTTTATCATGCACACAATGATGTCACACACATAGAGCAGCCAATGTCACCCTCTAGTGAGAGTTCTCAGAGAGGCACCTGCTCAATCAGATCTGTGAATGCGCGTGCAGCTCTAATCCATTGCTACATGCATGCGCTACTGAACTTATGTACATAAAGTTCCTTAATTCACTTACCGCTACACAATTTGCAGTTCCTACATAGGAGTGCAGATTTTGGGATACCAGGTTCCTGGGATACCTGGGATACCAGGTTCAGGAGTCCCTGAGTAGTGATGAGCCGAACACCCCCGTGTTCGGTTCGCATTCGAACTTGAACAATTTCAAAAGTCAGTGGCAGTGCACCCAAATATTTTGCCTTTGGTGGCAGCAAGTGCCTTCACACCGTAAGTAACCCCTCTGAGGTATTGTGGAAGAGTGCAGTGGTGGAGGTTTTGGTAATGCAGAAGAGATCCCCGATCTATTCATTTACATCAGCAGCTATAACAAAACCGGTCAGCAATGTTTAGGCACTTGTACTGCGCTACTGTATTTGTGAGAATCGGCGCACACCAGTAGCAACAGGAAGCAAACAGAACAGGCAGGGAATACACAAAGTCGGCAACAGATTGGGTCCTCAGAACAAGCAGGGTCAGTAACAAGTATTCAAACTGATTTGGTAAGCTAGCGATGTGGGAATAAAGGCTGAGACACACTGAGTGTGTAGCGACGCACAGCGTAGCGAAGCGAAGAGAAGCAAACATTTTGCAGGCTTGACTTCACTCTGCTCTGCCTCGCAGCGTGTCTACACTACATTACGTTTGCTTCTCACCGCAGTGGACAGGAATCCACTAACTAAATTAAAATGTACACAAAAAAACATTTTATTTTCACAAAGCACATGTTATATAGGCAAAAAAAGTTTCTACTGAATAAAGTACATTAAAAAATACTGTTAAATTAATAGGAATAGTATAAAAATATAAAAAAAGGTAACCCGTGATCATATATATTATAGGGACACGGAGCGCTGTGTATAGCGTAGGGATGCATTGATACCACACACAGACATATACGTATATATCAACACGCAGATATATATATATACACCCACCCACAGACCTCAGACCATATATACACATACGCACATGGGGGATGGTGGCATGTGGACAATCTCAACTAAATGCGCCCCCCCCATTTGGCTGATCCCTCCAGAAGAAATGTTGAACCCGACAGAGCAGAGAATATATATATTATTCTCTGCTCTATCGGGTTCAACATTTCTTCTGGAGGGATCAGCCAAATGGGGGGGGGGCAAATAGTTGCCAAAATGTGTGTGTAATACAAGTCTAGATATATATATTTATAAGAATATAGATATATATCATACCTGCCCTTACCTTCCCCTATAAATTTGCTACAAATATACACACAAAAAAAACAAACCACTGCCTGAGACCCTGCGCAGCCCACATGCCACCCCCTCTACCTGGCTGAATGTATCTAATATATATAATTAAATACATTCAGCCACGTAGAGAAAGAAAAAAAAAGTTTTATTTTATGTTCCCGGGGACATCTAAAAATGTCCTCGGATTTTATTTTTTTTAGAAATGTGTCACCTTATCTTAGCCTGGTGGTCAGTGGGGGCTCCCTGGATCCTGGTTGTGGGGGGGTCTGCCGTGGCCGCAGGTGCAGTGGCTCCCTCCCTGCGCTGCCTGTCTCTGCCACATGCACCCGGGCGGCTAGCCCGCACAGTCACAGCTCTGTCATTCGGCAGCCGCATGCTCCTCAAGGGGATCCTTGGGAGGCTCCGGCAAGCTGCCCTCTACAGTGCCTGATTAGAGGGCCGTGTCTGCCTGATGTTTTAGTAACAAGAATGTTTTATCCCATAGGCTTCAATGTTAGAAATTTTCCCGTTTTAATTCAATATCTAATAAACCGTTGCTTATAAAATTCTGCAGTAAAGAGTCTCTTTATTTTTAGCTTTTTTAGTATTTTCTAAGCATTTTTTATACGTTTTTCAATTATTATTTTTTCCGAACTTTTGGCGAACGTCCCAAAAAGTTCGAAGTTCGCAAACTTTCTTGACAGGTCCCATATTTTTTAACAATGCAGGTCCTGTTTTTTTTTTAGCAAGGCAGGTTTCGTTTTTTTAGCAAGGCAGGTCCCTAGTTTTTTAGCAAGGCAGGCCCCCCCTCTATTGCTATACTCACCAGCAGGCCTCGGCTGCTCCTCCACGCTGGCTCTGCTCTCCTCCTTCGCGCTGGTGCCTCCTCTTCTCCGTGTGTGGCTCCCTGAGCCGTAGAGGAGCAACGGGCGGCGAGGAGGAAAAGATGAGGAAAAACACCTAAAATAAAAAAAATAATAATAATTGAGCAGAGGCTGTCAGCAGGATCTTCTCTATTGTTTAAGGGCAAAAAAAGGAAACTCTGTTTTTAGTAGGGTATCCTTGAATTCTGAGGTTTACTTGGTGTTTGTGGTTCGGGGGTACCTGCTTTCAGATGACTCTGGACTGGACTGTAACTTTCTCATTCATAACCCTAAATCCCCATCATCCTAATATTCCCTCTTTACCCTTATCACTAATCACAAAGGCTCCATAAACATATAATGCTAATAAAGGCACGTAAAGCAGGGTGTGCCTTCTTGTGGACTTTTTCCTGCTTTTTGGCCAGGCATCTCCAGTTTTTGGGTTTTTCCTTTTTTTCTTTCATGACAAAGAACATAAAATGTAAGAAATAACTGTAACACCTTTGCTGCACACCCTAAATTAGGGGCTATGCACACGCACCAGTACAAGTACACAGTTGCACCCTATGTCAATACAGCACTGGGTATAACAATGCAGAACGTAGCCCTATGTACAATATAAGTCGAGTTGTAGCGATACAACCCACAGTGACAATTCAATAGCAATGATATGATTGGTGCAGACATTTACCTTTTGACTCTTAAATACTCAATATGGGTTATTCAGAAAGCACCGAAATTTCACTGAAATTTCGGTGCTTTCTCGTTGGTCCACTTCGGCAATTACATTTTCATCGACCCTGCGGTGAATTCACTATAGAATTTAGTGCTGAGAGCCGCCGGAACTGCAGAAAAAACAAAACAAAACAGATCTCTGCTATTCTTCTACAAGATGTTTAAACCAATAAAAATGCTTTAAAATGTGTCTAAATAATATAAAAGGGTTCTTTAAAAATAAAAAGGTTTGTTACGGAAAAAAAAAAGCGACTTTAAAAAAATTGGGAATCAAAAATTTAATCTTCACTCTCTTTGTGCGCCGCTTCTCCCATTGGCGATACGTGCGCATGCGTGATCTTCCGTTTGTTTCGGGAGAAGCGGCGCGCAAAGAGAGTGATGTAGAAGTAATGCGCCGAACAGCTGTGAGGAGTTCCGATGATTATTCCGAATGATTGGGACGGTGTATAAAGAGTTTCTAACCCAGTAGGAACTAAACTCCTGAGGAAGTGAGAAGTATACACTCACGAAACGCGTCGAGCTTATCTATACTGGCAGATGTAGCAGTGAACAGTGAGCAGAGGACCTGAATCTGGGATGTTAAAATTCTTTGGAAGGAATTGATTGCATCCGGCAGATATTGGGAGGTCTGAACCACTGCGGCACTTGAGTATATACACATTTTGTTATGTGCTTTTTATATTGTGAGTGGTTTTATGTCTTTTAATAAATATTGTTGATTTTTTACAATACTACACTATGGTGGGATTTTACTTGTGTTTCATTTTAGAATATCGGAAGTAAAAAGAAGATTGTACTGTGATCCCCTAACTGTATCTGGGGGTTCACAATAGGTGAAAGTATTGGAATTTAATGCACTGATATGCGCCTTTGTAATTGTTTTTCCTAATTGTATTTCTGAGGGCTTCAAGGTGCCCTTGACTTTGGGCCGCAGTAGGGCGTGAGAACTGTCACAAACTTGTATGCTTATTTATTTATAAAGTATATTACCAGGAAGGATACATTGAGATTTCTCTCGTTTTCAGTATGTCCTGGGTTCAAGAACATTGAAATGTTACAGAAATAAAGTAATAAAATGCAAGATATTAAAAAAATTGAATAACCCCTAATATTTTCGTATTTTTTGAGTTGTTTTTTGAGTTGTTTTTTTGAGTTGTTTTTTGAGTTGTTTTTTGAGTTGTTCTGACCCTTGACCTTCACAGCTATTTTTTTATAGTTTTTATATAAGGTTGAGGTGGGAAAGTCCACAGAAGAGCGAGCGCAATCTCCGGTGAAATTAAGGTATTTTTTGCATATCTTGATTGCTGCACATATGATCATTTCTGGGAATCCCACAAAACACCTGCTTTTATATACAATGAGGTATTTTCTTGTTCCGCTTCACCTGTTTCCTGGTGTGAATGTTTTCCGTCATCGCAAACCTGCTCGTGATACACGTCTATCTGGGAGGAGACTGTCATTATGAGGGGTTGCAGCCAAACATGATTGCAGCGGAGTTGGTGATGATCCATTGCTGACAATTGCACACAGTGAGCGCGTCACATCGGTATTAATATCATCATGTAATACTATAAGTATAATTTAATCTCTGTCTGTCACATGGGGTGAGATCGCCCAATAAAAACATTAATACTATGAGGACCCTACAAACAAAACAACAACGAAAACATAAGAGATTATTCACTAACCTCACAAACTGCCCCAAATAGTGAATTTCTCCATTCGGCGCAATTTCAGGTCGATTCGTCTATTCAATAAACTGTCACTTTACCAAATACAGGCGAATTGACAGAGAAATACGGCGCAGTTCAGCGAGTTCTTGAACTGCACTGAAATGTCAGTGAAATGCCCTGATTTTCGCTGTTTCAGGTTGACGGGTTTAAACAGGTGGATCCGATAATATTCAATATAATAAAAGTAATATCAATTTAATTTTTTTTTTAAAAAAAAAACATTTTTTTCATTTTCGGCAAGAACACTTATTTTTTTATTTTTTTTAGAACACCTATTTTGTATTTTTCTGATGAAGTTTTTGTTTCCCAATTTTTTTTAAAAAGCAGTTTAATTTTTATTCTGTAACAGTCCTTTTTATTATTTTTTTAAAGGACCGTTTTTATTAGAAACATTTTAATGCATTTTTATTGGTTTAAACACCTATTAGGAGAATAGGAGATTTCCTTTTTTGTTTTTGTTTTTGCAGTTTGGTGAAATTCTCCAATGCCGATTCAGCACAGTTTGGCAGTTATCGGAGCAGTTCGGCGGTTTTCGCCAACGTCTGATAACCACTTTGGCGACTCAATTTCAGCAAAATACAGTGACCATTCGCTAAATTGTGATTTCACAGTTTTTTTCAGGTGAAAAGTGGCATGTAGCCAGTACCAGTAGCTAGATCTTTACTGTTCGTACCTGCAATTTGTGAGGAATATAAATCGAATATTATCATATTTTCTTATAACCCACATTCCAAAAGCATTTAAACATCTAATTTCAGTGATGGACACACTCACAGGACTTGAAGGACTAGAAGATCCATGTTTAGACTCCTTCAGGAGTCGTGGGTCAAGTAGAACAGGAACGCTTGGGAAGGCAGTTCCTCCATTATTTTTTCAGGAGGAACATAGTTCCCTATTAGCCACACACTGAGAAGCTTTTACTAGGCTCTGATCATATGATTCCTTATAAAGTCATCTGAAATATGATATTAATTGCAATTATCATAAGGATTCCCTAAAACCCTGCGTATCTTTATGTTTAAACATTCATATCAAACGTGCTCGTGGAGTGGTGGGTTCAGTGCGTCATGTCAATGGTTAATTGAGGAGAAGAAATCTTGGAGAGCTCCTGTGTGACGGGACGGCCGCCACTACGCTGTAGCGCAGTACAACAGTTCAAGTGTTTATTTGTGTGTTTTTAAAAGTTCGTTAGCCCTTATTTTTATAAGTACCTCAATATGATTTTCCCTGTTGTTCCCCTGTTCCCCGCTCAGAGCCACGGAAAGTTCACCAGACGAGCTGGCACCGAGCCTCAAGATAAGGGCTGCACCCACCAGGGGGGCCCAAGGTGAACAAAGGGAAATTGGGCCATGGCTAGGCAGTGGCAGAAATCACTCCGGGAGGGCTGAGGGCGGACCAGGGGAGAACAATGTCTTTTTTCCCCATAAATAAGCTGTGTTCTCCATGAAAAATAAATCACTCGTTTGAACCTTTACTCCTGCCTTGGCTAGTAATTGGGGATAACAGGGCTTTGGTAACTGGGACGCTTCAAGGACCTCTCTACAGCGCTGTAACCTCGGGGGTATTCTACGAGCGCCAGCGGCACCTTGCTACCACACTACCGACCTCCAGGTGTACTCAGCGCTGACGGCGGATCTACTCACCCCGAGTACCGGGATCCGTCACATCCTCTACTTATTTTTTTGACTAGACCCCGCCCGGAGTCATGA
This sequence comes from Leptobrachium leishanense, assembly GCA_009667805.1. Classification (NCBI taxonomy): domain Eukaryota; kingdom Metazoa; phylum Chordata; class Amphibia; order Anura; family Megophryidae; genus Leptobrachium; species Leptobrachium leishanense. The sequence continues at coordinate 18,342,327 of CM019069.1, forward strand.
AACATTGATCCTCTACCATGTTGATAAGGTCTTCTACACCTCTTCTGAGAAACCGATTGAAGTGAAAGTGAAACTCATCATGTGACATATGTCAGAGATTAATTACCTTGTCTTCGGAATTCCCATAGGGTTTATGGGCGGTATATATATATATATATATATATCGCACGGAGTTGAGTGAGCTGGAATATCACTTGCAATCTGGCAAGAGAACACCAACCATGAGTGGGACACCTTCTCTGAGTGAGGACCAACTTAAACAGGCAGAGGAAACAAAACAGAGAACCCTGAACATCCTGAGCGACGCTCTGAAGAAAAAGGATCATCTCTTGGTGAAGAATCCAGAAGACTTCAGTGACCATCCCTCATATAATAACATTACAGGAGAGGGAAAAATTCCATTAATAAGTCTGGATCTGGCAGAGGCTCTTCTTAGAGAACTCCAGAAAGTGACCTTCGCTAGAGGTTCCGGGGTGGATAAAAGTTGGCACGCTTATGTTTACCCACATTCAGAAGACAGAATAATTTATCTTTGCCCTTTGTTTTGGACGAGAAGTGAATTATTGGTAACGAATTCTCGCCAAGCAGGATTAATCCATGAAGTCTCTCACTTCCTGGGGTACGGACACACGGTTACCGAGACCATGGCTAATCGAAAGATAGAACATTTTCGGCAAAGACATTTACTTCCCCTGGCAATTTCCGACATCGAGTCTGCCTTTGCATGCTACATGAATCATAAAGAAACATATCAGTTCGGTTCCTACTGGTGCTGCGGCGAGAGAGCCCGAGACTCTGTGTGCGACAAATCGGAGATGAGCGATCACTTACGGTAACAAAATGGATAAACGCTGCTGATGTATGATTATGTCGCGTGATTCGCTGTAACTTTAAAGATTTGTTAAGAAGTACGGTAATTACTTTCCATTTTTGAGGAAATGTGTGAAATCTGGGGATTTTCCTCTTGTTCATTAAATTAAAACGCATCTAGCTTTTCCGGCCCTCTCAGCGTCTTCATTTTGCCCGGGTGTGTGTTAGGACTGCCTCCCCCCGCCATGACTAACATACGAGAGGTGTTGCGGCCACGGCCGGTGCTAGACTATTTTGCACCCTAGGCAAGACCAGCTACTTGTGCCCCCCCAGAAAAAATTGTCAACTGTTGAAGTGTAGGGGGTAACACACACACACACACTGTCAGTGCAGGGGACGCACACACTGTGCACGGACACACACACACAAATACACACTCAGGGTTATTCAAAGAGATTCGAAAAGTCACCGCACGTTTGGTGTCTTTTCGTTCTCTTCAATTCGGTTCCTTTTGCCGATCCCATTTCGGTGACCTGCCGAAAACCAAGCCCGAGCAGGAGCCGAACACAGCCGAAGCAGCTGAGACAGCAGACGAGGGAGGTGAATAAATTAGCAAAATAGTTTGTGTGAATCTGTGAAAATAAACCGCTGTTTGCAAAGAAACTACTGGGCGAAAATGTCTGAAATTTACATATGAGGTCCAGGGAATGATAAGAAGGGCTGTTACAGAAAAAATAAGTAAACTTAATAAAAAATAAATAAAAAAAATCGGACTTTTAAAAAAAAATAAAATATTAAAGAAAAATGCTTAAAATATCCTAAAAAATCTATAAATAAAGAGACTCTATACTGCAGAATTTTATAATGAACGGTTTATTAGATATTGAATTAAAACGTGAATATTTTTAACATTGAAGTCTATGGGATTCTCCTGAATTAATTAACTTGCCGAATTAAACCACTGAATGGCAGGGCATTAGGGGAACCTTTCACTGCTGGTTTGTGTTCTCTGAATAGCCGAAGCAGTGCTTTTCATGGGGATTTCACTGCCCTCGAACAGGCACCGAACAGGCACCGTATGTCCAGGCAATTCGCCAGGGTTTGGCGAATTGCCTGCTCTCTGGATAGCCGAATGGCCAGGAAAGGTAACCGAACGCTCTCAAGCAATTCAGATCTCTTTGGATAATCCTGACTGTGAACAGGGCCACACATGGTCGTTCGGTGCCCATCTTACCTCTCCGCTGGTGTTCCCAGGTTCGGTCTGTGACTCTTTCTTTCCTCTGCCGCTTTCTTTCTTTCCTCTGCTCTCTGTGCCTTTCTTTCTTTCCCCTGTGCCTCTTTTGCCTTTTCTTCCCCTGCCTTTATTTCTTTCCTCTGTGCCTTTCTTTCTTTCTCCTGTGCCTCTTTTGCCTTTTCTTCCCCTGCCTTTCTTTCTTTCCTCTGCCTCTTTCATTTATTTCATCTGCCCCTTTTCTTTCCTCTGCCTCTTTCTTTCTTCTGTGCCTTTCTTTTTCTTCTTTCTCTTACGTGCCTTTTCTTTCTTTAGTGCCATGCTTTTTCCTTTCGTTCTTCTGTGCCTTTCTTTCTTGGGGGTCCACTTTGCAAGCTGCCACTATCGGCTACACAAGCAAGCAATGAGGAAGGGGTACAATAATGGAACCCAGGTTGAGGCCGGCTGCATCCCCTTCGTGGCAGTGCGCCCTAGGCGGTTGCCTAGCTTGCCTAGTAGAAGCACCAGTCCTGGTTGCGGTTGGCAGGGCATTGAGAGGGGGTTGGTCTTGACTCTCTACGGTTAGCTGCTTCACGCCACGTTCCCCTCCCCACGACCCTCCTTAAGTGGAGAAGTGAGTGACAGATCTGGGGGGGTGGTGCTCACGGGAGGAGTGGGATAATATGATTGATCACACCTCTAGGGTGACGACTTGCACGGCGATTAGGGAAAACTGCTATAAGGTGCGCGACTCTGGATAAGCTGATAAAATATATGTTTTCTTTTTTAACAGGACATTGAAAAAAAGCAGAAACAACCCAATCCGTGGTCTCATTAAGGACTGGGAAAGGATTATAAAAAAAAAGTAAACGATGACAATCACGCAAAATACACCTTTCACAAAGAAACATTAATTACAATATGAATGGAACGAGGATCCAAGGAGTCAAAAGCCGATAAATCAAAGTATAGACTGAAATACATATGAAGAAAATACTGTTGATTTCACGCTCTACTTAACCAACATGTAGTAATACTGTCAAAATAAATGTAATGAAATCAAGGAATTGTCATTTTTAATCCATTTACCTCTTTGTATGATTAACATACGATTGTGTCACAGATGTGTTGTTGAGTTTATTTATTCAAGTAATTGTTGTATGTTCATCAAAAATTAATTGAATTATTATTTTATTGCAAATTTTTAAAATGTGCTTTTTTAACCCCTTCACTCCCGAGATCGAGATAACTCGGTAGTTCAAAGGCACCATACGGGCCCGATATCGAGTTATCTCGATCTGCAGCTCTGCAGGACAAAAGCAAATTATTTTTTTTGCTGCAAACTAATTTTGTTTGCTTTAGAGCTGCAGAAGGTGCCCCCAAAGTTTTAGCCCTGCAGGCATAATGCTCAAACGGTTTGAAATCGGCTAAAAAATGTCCTGACATATCGAGCTTTCAGCAGCCGATGCAGGGAACCACGAGCTGCAGCTCAAACTGCTATAACTATCTCCCTGTCAAATAGGTTATTACAGCAAGAAATACACTGGGAATATTCCCAAATATGTCTTACCGGATCATTAACCCATTCGCTTCGGAGGACGCGCTCAGCGCGTCCACCCGCAGGTAGCGTTCTTTGCGGAGGACGCGCTGAGCGTGTCCTCCCTTTGGGGCCAGCGTTCGGCCAGGTTCCGGCCGATTGCTGGCCCCCCTGTTGCAGGCTGACATCCTCGATGTCAGCCCAGCACCCGGAACTGCCGCCGGAGTAATTAGGTGTCATCGCGGGGGCGCGATGACACCTAATTCAGGCGCCCCCCCGCATGTGTGGAGGAGGCGCCTGAAGGAGGGGGGGCGGTCCTTTGGACCTCTCTCCCTCCCGATCGGTGGCGTGCAGGGGGTTAACCCAGGCACCGTTTGGAAGGGCACAGCCTGCCCTTCCAAATGGTACCTGGCATTAACCCCATGGGGGCCGGATCACGAATCGGCGCTGAAAAGCGCCGGTTCATGATCCTTTCCCGGAGCTGGCCAACATCTTGGATGTTGGCCAAGCCTCCGGGAACTCCCCCTGAGGACTGGCGTCATCGTGCATAGCACGATGACGCCAGTCCTGGAGTTAACCGCTAGCTGCCACCAATGGTGGAGATAGGGGGTTCATTGGAACTCCCTATCTCCCGATCCGTGGCAGCTAGGGGTTAAAGTTTGGTACTGTTGGATCGGCCAGAGCATGGCCGTTCCAACGATACCAAATATGACTATGAAAAAAGTTTTATTTTTAAAATAAAAATTAAAAATAAAAATAAAAAAATATTTAAAAAAAATAAAATAAAAAAATAAACAATTTTTTCTTTTTTTTGGTTCGTTAATGCAGCAATATTGTTCCCATTTCGATTATAATGTGAACAATGATGCTGCACTAACGATTTTTGTATGCGGTGCGTTTGTTAAAAATCGCATAATTTTCCCCAAACAAAAATGTAACGAGACCCCATCTCTAATATTTTTAACAAGCGCACCCCATACAAAATATAACCGCAATTGCTCGCATGTTAAAATGTGAAAAAAACCCACTTTACACGTTGTAAATTATTGAAAATTCATATTTTATTGTATTTTTTGTTATAATATACAGACAGGTCATGACGTATACATATAATAATGAAATATTATGAATCTGCTGAGTCTGATGGAAAGAACGATATATAATATGTCTGGGTCATATACTAATATAAGCCTTCAAAACACGTTTAACATGATGAGCAAAACCGGTAAAAATGACCTCAGCACAGAGGCGTGAAAAGCCTCAGCAGCGAAAGGGTTAAAAATGATTTTCGAATAACCGCTGGTTCCTGTCAAGGGCTTTTTGGAAAAATCACTTGGTAGTGAAGGGGTTATGGAGAATCTTAAAAATATTTTTCCTGGTGTATGACATATCAAGTAAGCATAAAAATCCAACGTCTGCGCACAGGAATGTCAGGAGCTTGTATTGAGGTCCAAAAAAGATGGCGCACAAACCTTTCAGAATAAAAAAGTTAAAATGAAGTAAAAATAAAAAATTATTTGTGACACTCCAAGTCAAGTAAAAAGGACGCACTTCAGGATTTGTGATGAAGTAAAGGAGGTTTAATATATCCATTGTATGTGAACAGTTTACATTTCGACCAGCAATTGTTTTTTCTAAGGCCCCGTTCACACAGTGCGATTTCATCGCGCGGATTTTGCCGTGATGTCGCAGCAAAATCCACTTGACGTCGCACTATGTAGCTTCTCCAATACATTTCAATGGAGCTGTTCACATCTTGCCACGTGACGTCGCGCGATGCCGCGTGTCGCTGGTACATGACCCTTTTTTTTGCGATTTGTGATTTTGCGATTTGCACTGGTGGTGTTTTGTAAAATCGCGTCATCGCGCGACTTTATTGCTTTATGTCGCGAATATGAAAATAGCGCGACTTTCAAATCACACCTATGGGGCCTAAAGGAGAATTCCCAACGTGTTGACCAGCAAGTGGTGTTTATCACGGTAAGCTCATGGCCGGATTGATAATTAGGCAAAGTAGCATGTGCCTATAGGCACCCATCACACCACCATAGGATGGGTGCCTTGCTCTGTAAAAGTAAGACCTTTTTTTTCTGTTTTCAATTTATTTTTACTTATACAGTATGGTGCCCCCTGCCCATGTTGGACAACTCTGTTTAAAAACAATAAACAAAAAATGTTGACAAAAAGATGTAAAATTTAATTAAAAATATTAATATTTTCTTAAAAAAAATATTTAGGGCTCTATTGCCTTCCTCTCGCATCGGTTTTGCGCGCACGCAAATGCGCAGTTGCGCGAGGACAAAACCATTTGCGCAGGACGTCGTATTCCGACGTTCGCACAAACGATGCGCATTTGTGTCTACCGCGAATGATCCTGCATGAACGCCAATGCGTGCGAGCATCCTATACTTAACATCGTGAGCGCAAATACGTTCGTGCGCAGAAATGCGGATGGTATTTCAATCTGCGCGCAATGAAGGTTTGCACGAATTTTTGTAACGTCTTTGAAAAGCAGGTGGTAACTGTAAATTTGATCGTTCTGGCCGAAACGAAATACACCAGCAGAAAAAAAAAATACAGCACAGTACAGTTACACATTCTACACATACCCAAACAATAAAATTAATAAATTGCTTTATTTTTACTTTTGCTGCAGCATATATACTCGGATTGACTTTGACAGGCGCAACAACCTAACGTTAGAAAATGGTGGTTCTTAATTATGATTGGCGGAATCCCATGAAAAGACCAGTCCGAACACAGATTTCTGCGCGCAACGTACTTTGCGCGCATCGGTTTTACTTGCGTTATTTTTTGACAGATGAAAAAAATCCGCCAGGATTGGAATGCTCTGTTAAGTTTCGCGCGATAACGCATTTTGCCGTGCGCAAAGAAAATTGCGCTGCGTGAGCGCAATTGCTCAGCGAATGTAATAGACTTTTTTTTATGGCTTAGCAGAGCAAGACCCCCACCCCTATATCTTAAATCATAAAAACTGTAAAAAAAATAAAACATCTTTATCCTTATAAATTTACAATTTTTTTTGTTTTGTAGAACATGGCCCCACTGTGGCGAACTAAAATAAAAGGTTGTAAATAAAAATTAATTTGCTTCCTATTTTTAGAATTTTTTCATTCTTATTATTGTTATTATTTTTTTTAGCTTTACAGAGGAAGGTGACCTCTTGTGGTGGACACCTTTTTTCTGTTTTTTAAAAAGTATAAAGTGCCCCCATCCGCTCGCATTTTTTTTCTTTTGGTTAGGGGAACTCCATATTTCGGTGCCTACAGACTCTTGAGATGTACATCTGGTCCTGGGTATACTACAAACATTTCGACCAGCATTTCGGCCACTTTTCGGATCTCTCTGAATAATCCCCATAGTGTTCCTTTAATGATCATTCTCATTTACTGTACATCATGCTATAATGTCAAAGACACAATTGCTACATATATAAGTTCAGGCACATTATACTGCGGGCTAGTGCTCTTGCATTTCGAGTGTGTGTAAGATATCATGCAAACCTGAGCAGGAGATGCTTTAACCCCTTAACGCCGCAGGACGTACAATTACGTCCTGCATTAGGCGGGCTTTAATGCCGCAGGACGTAATTGTACGTCCTCTGCGTTTGCAGCCCCTCTCCGGCAATACTCCCCTCCTCCGGTCGCTCCAGCGCTGCTCTGGCTCCCGCGGAGTCAGATCGGCGTGTATCCCTCCTCCCCGCGCCACCGGCGTGATGATGTCAGTTTCAGGCGTCCCCCCCGCCGGCGCTGGGGAAGTGCCTGAAGGGGAGGGGGGGGATCTCCCCATCGCCGGGGACCAGGAGGCTGTGGCCACCATCGCTGGAAGGGTCACAGCCTGACCTTTCCAGCGATGTAGGGGGTTAACCCCTTAGTTGCCAGGTTGCGGCCTGGCACCAATCGGTGCAAGACCGTGGCCTTTTTCCAGTGGGGGCCGCCATCTTGGATGGCAGCCTCTACCTCTGGGTCCCCCCCGCGTCAACTGACTGTCAGTTAACCGAGGAACCCCCTAGCTGCAAAGGGATTTCCTAAGGAAATCCCATAGAGGAGATAAAGGGGTTTAAAGAACCCCCCTATCTCCTGATCGGTGGCAGAGCATGGCCTTTCCTATGATATCAAACATGACCATGTTAAAAGTAAAATAAAAAAGTGTAAAAAATTTAAAAATAAAAATAATAAAAAAATAATTAATAAAAAATAAAAACGTGTTGTTTTTTTTTAATGCAGCACTATTGTTCACATTTCAATTATAATGTGAACAATGATGCTTCACTAATGATTTTTTTTGGGGGGGGTTTAGCTAAAATCAGGCAATTTCTCCCCCCAAAAAAAATGGGTTCCCCGTTCTAATTTTTTTAACAAATCTACCCCATTGCATATGACCGCAAAGGCTCGGATAATAAAATTTAAAAAAAAAAACACTTTACACACTGTGGATTATTGAAAGTTTATTGAAAATTCAATTTTTTCTTTTTTTTTTTACATTTTTTGTTATAGCATTTTGGCAGGGCATGACATATACATATAATAATGATATATTATTAATCTTCCGAGTCTGCCGGAAAGAACGATATATAATTTGTCTGGGTGGTATAATAATACGTGACTTAAAACCACGTTTTTAAAAACGGTCAAAATGAGCTCAGCAAACTTCTTCTTCGAAACAGCGCCGAAGTTGTAAAATTACTCCCGTCCTTAAGGGGTTAAAGTGCATTTCCTTGAACAGTATGGTTTATCCGGCCGGCCGCTCCCTAATCTTACATGGGATATACATTTTATGTGCATGTTTACTAAGGAAAGGTCCAACAAATGTATAGTTTAAAAGTTAATCCTTCCTGAAGATTGTGTGCTCCACTCTGGAATACAAAGTGACTCTTCTCATTCATTATAAATTTCCTTCTATTAATTTATCTTCCCAGTTCTTCCCAGTCGGCCGTTTGTCATGAAAGGTGTGAGATGCAGGAATGTGGTCGACTCGTCACGGAAAAAAATGAAATGGAACAAAAAATATAAACAAATTGCAATTTAAACCCAATGTGCTGCGGAATTCCCAGAAATGATAAAACAATCACGTCATGATAGATAATGAACGATCATTTGTCGCTCAGTTTTCTGAGGACTTTCCAACCTACAACTTATATATAAATTATTACAGAAGGTCATGGTTTAGAAAGTGATTTCTTTCATAGAAAGTATACAGCCTTTTCATTAATTTTATCAATTCATTATTTATCGTCTCAAACCAAAACATATTTGGAAAAATGACACTTTAATGGTCTTTCACCTTAAAAAATAAAAAAAAAAAGACAGCAAGGGGTCATCATAAGTTATGTAATCAGGTTAATGCAACCACAGGTATAGCTACAGCACTGCTACTATGTGGCACCAGATTACGTAGAGGGGTACACACTGCTACTCTGTGTGCTGTGCACATTGCCAAATAACACAACCACCATTATCCTTTGGTAAAATGGCTAAACTGCTGCTATTCTCCATCCAGCGCTATCTGGGTCTGCTATCTGCGATGAAAAATAGACATGCGCATATCGGAAATTTGCATTTTGTTTCATTCCTTAAGTTCCCTCTTTGGTTATTTCGCTGATACATTCCTGCTTTTGGATCATTATTTTTGGATCATTTTGTTATTATCGGTTCATTCGTTTCGTTCAGTTTTCATTTATTAAGTTCTTTTTTTGTAACAAACGGTGAAAAGTATAGAGCACTACAGTGAACGTTCCAAAACGCGTGATTTCAATGTAGTTTCACGGCACTTGATATGCCAAAGTTCACCGAACTCAATCCACTGTTTTTTCAATGAAGAATGGTGCACTTTGTATCATATAATACTACGTATAACACAGAGCATACTGGCGCAAACACTTTATCAAAACTGATATTTACATTGGGTGAATGAGATACAAGTATCACCATCGGACAAAGATAGCTATAGAATATGTTGGCGCTTTATAAATTAAATAATTGTAGTTGCGTGTGTGTGTATATATATATATATATATATATATAGTGGCAAGAAAAAGTATGTGAACCCTTTGGGATTACGTGGAGTTTTGCATGAATTGGTCATAAAAGGTGCTCTGATCTTCATCTAAGTCACAACAATTTGAAAAACACACAGGGTTATCCAAAGAGATTCGAATTGCTTGAGAAAGGTAACCGAACGCTGAAAATCAGCGTTCGGTTACCTTTCCTGGCCATTCGGTTATCCAGAGAGCAGGCAATACGCCAAATCCTGGCGAATTGCCTGCACATACGGTGCCTGTTCGGTGCCTGTTCGAGGGCAGTGAAATCCCCATGAAAAAGCACTGCTTCGGCTATTCAGAGAATACAAACCAGCAGTGAAAGGTTCCCCTAATGCCCTGCCATTCGGTGGTTTAATTCGGCAGGTTTATTCAGGATAATCCTATAGGCTTCAATGTTAAAAATATTCCTGTTTTAATTCAATATCTAATAAACCGTTCATTATAAAATTCTGCAGCAAAAAGTCTCTTTAACCACTTCGCTGCTGAGGACGCGCTCAGCGCGTCCTCAGCATTCCCGCTGGTGTGCTGAGGAAGCGCTGAGCGCGTCCTCCCATTGGGGTCAGCGTTCGGCCGGGTTCCGGCCGATCGCTGGCCCCTCCGGTGCGGGCTGACATCCTGGATGTCAGCCCGGCATCCGGAACAGCAGCCGCCAGAATTAGGTGTCATCGCGGGGGCGCGATGACACCTAATTCAGGCGCCCCCCTGCATGTGCGGAGGAGGCGCCTGAAAGGGAGGGGGGGAGGTCCTTCGGACCTCTCTCCCTCCCGATCGGCGGCTCTGTGGGAGTTAACCCAGGCATCATTTGGAAGGGCACAGCCTGCCCTTCCAAATGATGCCTGGCATTAACCCCTGGGGAGCTGGATCGCGAATCGGCGCTGAAAAGCGCCGGTTCGCGATCCTTTCCCGGAGCTGGCCGACATCTTGGATGTCGGCCAAGCCTCCGGGAACTCCCCCTGAGGACTGGCGTCATCGTGCGTAGCACGATGACGCCAGTCCTGGACTTAACCTTGACTGCCACCAACGGTGGAGATAGGGAGTTCCAATGAACTCCCTATCTCCCGATCCGTGGTAGCTAGGGGTTAAATTTTGGTATGGTCGGATCGGCCAGAGCATGGCCGTTCCAACGATACCAAACATGAAAGTGAAAAGTTTTGTAAAAAAAAAAAAAAATGAAAAATAAAAATAAAAAAAAATTAAAAAACAAAATAATAAAAAAAAAAATAAACACTTTTTTTTTTTTTTTGGTTTGTTAATGCAGCGATATTGTTCCCATTTCAATTATAATGTGAACAATGATGCTGCACTAACAATTTTTGTATGCGGTGCGTTTGTGAAAAATAGTGTCATTTTCCCCAAAAAAAAATGTAACGAGACCCCATCTCTAATTTTTTTAACAAGCGCACCCCATACAAAATATAACCGCAATTGCTCGCATGTTAAAATGTGGAAAAAAACACTTTACACGTTGTAAATTATTGAAAATACATATTTTATTGCATTTTTTGTTATAATATACAGACATGACATAACGTATACATATAATAATGACATATTATGAATCTACCGAGTCTGACAGAAAGAACGATATATAATATGTCTGGGTCATATACTAAAATAAGCCTTCAAAACACGTTTAAACATGATGCGCAAAACAGGTAAAAATGACCTCAGCACAGGGGCGGGAAAAGCCTCAGCAGCGAAAGGGTTAAGCATTTTTCTGAATTTTTTAAAAAAAAATTAAAAGTCCGATTTTTTTTTTTTTTTTTCAGTTTGCTTATTTTTTCTGTATTTATTATCATTCCCTGGACCTCCTGTGAAAATTTCAGACATTTTCGCTCAGTAGTTTCTTTGGAAACAGCGTTTCTTTTTCCCAGATTCATACAAATGGTTTTTCTAATTTATTCACTGCCTCCTCTACGTCACAGCTGCTTCGGCTCTGTGTGATTCGGCTCCTGTTCGGCTCCTGTTCGGCTCCTGTTCGGCTTCTTCGAAGGTTAATCCAGATGTTTTTGCTTGTTTTCAGCGTGCATTCGGTTAGTTTTCGTCAGGTTTACGGCAGCTTTTCCCTGCAATTCGGGGACCCTGTGCTGTTTGCTGAATACACCGCAGGGTCACCGAAATGCAATCGGCAAAAGGAACCGAATTGAAGAGAACGAAAAGTCACCGAACGTGCGGTGACTTTTCGAATCTCTTTGGATAACCCTGACAGTCTGCTTAAAATAATACAACACAAACATAAGCAGGGTTATCCAAAGAGATTCGAAAAGTCACCGCACGTTCGGTGACTTTTCGTTCTCTTCAATTCGGTTCCTTTTGCCGATTGCATTTCGGTGACCCTGCGGTGTATTCAGCAAGCACCACAGGGTCCCCGAATTGCAGGGAAAAGCTGCCGTAAACCTGACGAAAACTAACCGAATGCACGCTGAAAACAAGCAAAAACATCTGGATTAACCTTCGAAGAACCCGAACAGGAGCCGAACAGGAGCCGAATCACACAGAGCCGAAGCAGCTGTGACGTAGAGGAGGCAGTGAATAAATTAGAAAAACCATTTGTATGAATCTGGGAAAAAGAAACGCTGTTTGCAAAGAAACTACTGAGCGAAAATGTCTGAAATTTTCACAGGAGGTCCAGGGAATGATAATAAAGAGGGCTGTTACAAAAAAAATAAGTAAACTGAAAAAAAAATCAAAAAAAAATCGGACTTTTAAAAAAAAAAAAAAAATATGAAAAATGCTTAAAGTATCCTAAAAAATCTATAAATAAAGAGACTTTTTGCTGCAGAATTTTATAATGAACGGTTTATTAGATATTGAATTAAAACGGGAATATTTTTAACATTGAAGCCTATGGGATTCTCCTGAATAAACTTGCCGAATGAAACCACCGAATGGCAGGGCATTAGGGGAACCTTTCACTGCTGGTTTGTGTTCTCTGAATAGCCGAAGCAGTGCTTTTTCATGGGGATTTCACTGCCCTCGAACAGGGACCGAACAGGCACCGTATGTTCAGGCAATTCGCCAGGATTTGGCGAATTGCCTGCTCTCTGGATAGCCGAATGGTCAGGAAAGGTAACCGAATGCTGATTTTCAGCGTTCGGTTACCTTTCTCAAGCAATTCGGATCTCTTTGGATAACCCTGTATATGTTTTCATGTGTTTATTGAACAGAACATGTAAACATTCACAGTGCAGGGTGGAAAAAGTATGTGAACCTTTGGATTTAATAACTGGTTGACCCTCCTTTGGCAGCAATAACCTCAACCAAACGTTTCCTGTAGTTGCAGATCAGACCTGCACAACGATCTGCAGTAATTTTGGACCACTCTTCTTCACAAAACTGTTTCAGTGTAGCAATATTCTTGGGATGTCTGGTGTGACTCGCTCTCTTAAGGTCATGCCACAGCATTTCAATCGGGTTGAGGTCAGGACTCTGACTGGGCCACTCCAGAAGGCGTATTTTGGTTTTGTTGAAGCCATTCTTTTGTTGAATTACTTGTATGCTTTGGGTCATTGTCCTGTTGCATCACCCATCCTCTGCGGAGCTTCAGTTGGCGGACAGATGGTCTTACGTTTTCCTGCAAAATGTCTTGATAAACTCTGGAATTCATTTTTCCCATCAATGACAACAATCCGTCCAGGCCTTGAGGCAGCAAAGCAGCCCCAAACCATGATGCTCCCTCCGCCATGTTTTACAGTGGGGATGAGGTTTTGATGTTGATGTGCTGTGCTTTTTTTTCTCCACACAGTGTTGTGTGTTTTTTCTAAACAACTCAATTTTGGTTTCATCTGGCCACAGAATATTTTGCCAGTAGTGCTGTGGAACATCCAGGTGCTCTTTTGCAAACTTCAAACGTGCTGCAATATTCTTTTTGGACAGCAAAGGCTTCCTCCGTGGTGTCCTCCCATGTACTCCATTCTTGTTTAATGTTTTCCTTATTGTAGATGTGTCAACAAAAATCTTAGCATGTGCCAGAGATTTCTGTAAGTCTTTAGCTGACACTCTAGGATTCTTCTTTACCTCATTAAGCATTCTGCGCTGTGCTCTTGCAGTCATCTTTACAGGATGACCACGCCTAGGGAGAGTAGCAACAGTGCTGAATTTTCTCCATTTGTAGACAGTCTGTCTTACCATGGACACATGAACATCAAGGCTTTTGGAGATACCTTTGTAACCCTTTCCAGCTTCATGCAAGTCAACAATTCTTGATCGTAGGTCCTCTGAGAGCTCTTTTCTGCGAGGCATCGTTCACATCAGGCAGTGCTTCTTGAAACCAGTAAACCCAAAACTGGTGTGTGTTTTTAAAGGGCAGGACAGCTTTCAGCAACACATCCAATAATATCACACTGATTAGACTCAAGATTGGCTCACTCCTGGCTCCAATTAGCTCTTGGAGAAGTCATTAGGCTAGGGGTTCACATACTTTTTACACCCTGCACTGTGAATGTTTACATGTTCTGTTCAATAAAAACATGAAAACATATAATGTTTGTGTTGTATTATTTTAAGCAGACTGTTTTTCAAATTGTTGGGACTTAGATGAAGATCAGAGCACATTTTATAACCAATTCATGCAAAACTCCACTTAATCCCAAAGGGTTCACATACTTTTTCTTGCCACTGTATAAAAAAACAGGTCACCTTGACGAAAGGCTCTCGTACTCCTCCTCTGAGAACTTGATTTGAAGTGAAAATGAAAGAGTTAGATATGTTATTGTTTAACTAACATCTCTCCGGAATCTCCAATGGGATTATAGTCCATTATATATTATATGAATATATTTTGCACGGAGACGTACGAGCTAAAAAGAACTGGAACACTGGCGAGAAAACATCAGCTATGAGCGGGACACTTTCCAAATCTCTGAGTGAGGGCAAGCATAAACAGGCAGAGGAAGCAAAACAGAGAACCCTGAACATCCTGAGCGACGCTCTGAAGAAAAAGAACCATCTCTTGGTGGAGAAACCAGAAGACTTCAGTGAATGTCGACCCTGTAAAGACATTCCATTAATTAGTCCGAGCCTGGTACGAGATCTCATCGCTGAACTCAGGAAAGTGACCTTCACCAGAGGAGAAAGTGAAAATACCATTGCTTATGTTTATCCTCTAAAAGATGCGAGAGTCATTTATCTCTGTGCTCCGTTTTGGAGAGAAAGCGAGTTTTTACAGGAAGGTTCTCGCCCAGAAACATTAATCCATGAAGTCTGTCACTTTTTGGGGTACGAACACACTGTGGAAGATACCATGGAGAATGCAAAGAAAGAAAAGTTCCATCAACGAAAATTACTGCCCCTGACAGCTATCTCTATACCGTCCGCTTTTGTACTTTACATGAATCACAACGAGCCTTACACGGACGGATCCTACAACTGCTGCGGAGAGAGAGACAGAGACTCCGTGTGCGTCAGATCTGAGATGATCGATCATCTAAGGTAAAAAAAAGTATAAAGTCTGTTTAAGATTTGAGATAAACTGTAATCAAAGAACATGCAAACACACTGGCGAAGTGTTAAATAAAAAATATGTATCTAGAAATCTCCAATAGGTGGTCTCCCCTCCTTTGGACAACCCGATACAAATAGACAAGAGAAAAAATGTGTATCTAGACAAACAATTTAAATGAAAACATCATAGTGCAGAATATCTCAGACAATGAACCATAAATTGGCCCCTCAATGACTCGCACTCACTAGAAGTCAAGTATAACAGGCATATCGGAAACACTGGAATCGATTACAGCTCCTGGGATTGGCCTTTCTTTGGTCGGTGGACAAATCCTACCTGAACGTAACAGGCACTTTCAGCAATCTGGAGCTTCACTTTGAATTCGATCTTGTAAGGCGTATAAACAGGGCCGGTGCTAGACTATTTTGCGTCCTAGGCAAGACCAGCTACTTGCACCCCCCCCAAAAAAAAAACAAAAGCGACACAACATGAAACTGCTAAATTTCTTTTTATTTTCAAGAATAAAGTTTGAAAAGCACCAATAGTAAAATAAATATAAATAAACTGTATTAAACCATTTTAAATTAACTCTATTAAACAAATATAAATTAACTGTATTGAACAAATATAAATTAACTGTATTCTTAACGAAAACCCCAAGAAAAAAAATAAGAGTTGTCACGTAAGTTTCAATTTCAGACACATCAAAATTTCACTTTGCGTGCCTTATCCTTTGCAAATTTTTTCACCATTTCAACCAGATCAAGGGCTGATGCCTGGGCATGTTCAATGGATATAGTTGCCAAGCCAACTAGTCTCTTTTCCAACATTGTTGAACATATGTAGGTTTTTATAAGTTTGAGCTTTGAGAAACTACATTCACCACTTGCCACTGATACTGGAAGTGTGAGAAGGATCCTCAGAGCAACGGAAACATTAGGCACGTTATCCAGAAGTTTATTTTGCAGTATGTAGAGAAGTACTTCTTGTGGTGGCATAGACTTTGGAAGTCTTCGAGCTATTGCTTCGAGTTCACAACGCACATCTTCAGCATCAATATCTTTGTTCCCATTATGCATCAATGATTTTTCCAAATTTCTGCAGTTCTTGAGTAAATCTTCAGTAGATTGTTTCTTTATTCTGTATATATCCTATAGGAAGCCAAATAGTGAACTATATTGTTTTAGTTGTTGGAATCTCTCTTCAATATATTATATGGCCACATCTAAAACGGCATAGTAAAAAGCGATTTTGAATTTCTGCTTCGGATCTTGTGGTGCCTCTTCTCGGGACTCATTCAAACTGACGTTTCTTTCTCCTGTTACCAACTTGATCTTCTGTCTCAAAGTTTGGTAGTATTTGTATCTCCTTTGCAAGCTCAGTAGCATCTGTCAAAACCTGTTGAAAGCCCTCATCATACCTGCAGGATATGAGATCATTCTTGGTCACTTCCAGTGGTCTTGGAGCTGAATTTAAATCCGCTTCCTTATTTTGCAGTCGCTTGCTTGTAAGATTAACTTCAAAAAGGATGTTGTACCATGTAACAAGGGATACCACAAACTTGAACTTACTGATTGCATCAGCAAGGACCTTGGCTTCAATTCGGGAAGTATTCCCAGATGGACCGGTTAGGCTTGTATCATCATAGATCTGTATCAATGCATCATATATATTACCAAGATGATATCTCAGTGGTTTCAAAGCATCGATCCGACTCTCCCATCTTGTTTCACTCAATGGCTTAACAGTAATGCCTAAGTCTGATATATGGCTAATTAGTACTTGCCAACGTTTAGTTGATGTAGAGAAATAATTATAGATCTGTTGAACTAACCTAAAGAAAGTAGTTGCTTCCAGACAACACCTAGCAGCATCGTTGACTACCAAAGTTTAAAGAATGTGCATTGTAGGGCACAAAAAAGGCACGTGGGTTTAAGTCCAGGATTCTCTTTTGTGCTCCATTTTGTTTGCCTTTCATGTTACTCCCATTGTCATACCCTTGACCACACAGATTTTCAATTGGCAATCCAATTTCTTCCAGCTGCCCAAGAAGAGTTTCTGCTATAAAAGGCACCTGTAGTCTCCTGTAGTGGAATAAATCCCAAGAAATGTTCTTTTATGGTAATTCTTTCAGACTCATCATCTGATGGTTTGCTTACATCGACAAAACGTACAATCATTGTCATTTGCTCAATATGACTAACATCAGGTGTGCAGTCCAGAATAATTGAATAGTATTTGGCCGCTTTGGTGCATGTTATAATTTGTTGCTTTATAGCACCAGCTAAAA
Organism: Leptobrachium leishanense; assembly: GCA_009667805.1. NCBI lineage: Eukaryota > Metazoa > Chordata > Amphibia > Anura > Megophryidae > Leptobrachium > Leptobrachium leishanense. The sequence goes on from CM019069.1 coordinate 18,359,678, forward strand.
GCTGTATAAGATCATTCTGGATATCTTTTCCCAAGTAGTGAACCATTGTTTCTTGATCTTTAACCCTACGCAAATGTTCATTCATGATAGGATCAGAAAGGGCTAGATATTCTACAAACTTTAAAAAGTTTCCATTGCCAGCACTATACAACTTGTCATTTGTGCCACGGAATGCCAGGTTTTGCATGGCAAGATCTCTTACCAAAGCAATCAATCGTTGCAAGACTTGTTGCCAATATTGTTCTTCTTGCCTAATTTTCTGCTGGTTGATCACATCAATTGTTTTATCTTTAGATAAGTGCAATTCAAGTTCACGCCAGGCTTGATTGTTTTTGTAATGGTCAGTATTTCTCTCATGTGAAGAAAGAATTGCTCCAATGTTCTTCCAGTCTTTTGAACCGGTTTCTTGTAAGGATGATGCAAAAGTTCTTTTACTGAACAATTTACAGCAAAAACAAAAAACAACGTCTTTTGAGGTTGAATATATCAACCATTGACGACACACTTCTTCACCATTTGCCAGTCTCCTGTTGTAGTGTACATGAGAAAATCTTCTGTTTTTGGAGTCTTTGGGAAAATCATGTGATACAACTTGCTGTGGTCCATGTTGAATTATGAGCTGTCGTAGATAATCATTGCAAGAGTATGGCCATTTGACAGGATCACTGTAATCCAAAGCAGGAATAATATCTTCTTTTGATGACTTTGCAGTACTAGTCTCACTTATATTGACATCTTTTTCTTCTGTGTGCGTTCCAGAAACATTTCCAATTTGTGAAACTTCACTATGACTTGTACTAGGAGCACAACATTCAGCTTCCCCAGTGGCAGCTTCTAGAAGAGTACGGTCACATTCTTGTTCTTCATTTGCTTTCTGTGTATGAAAGTATTTCAAGAAGGACCCTTCTTGCTTTGCTTGCTCCTTGGCTTGTTCTGCCTTTCGTTTGCGTTACTGGGCTCCAGAAGGTTTTTTTCTATCAGCCATAGCTCACTGGAGAAGGGAACAAAGAACATCTGCTTGAAATGTGCACCTGTTGTGATTCAGTGAAATTGTGATACAGTTGTGAATGATTCAGTATTGTATTGAGAGTGTTATAGACTGGGCACTGAACATGAGAGCGTTATAGACTGGGCACTGAACACATGGGTATATATTGCCCCAGCTCACATCATGCGTATATATATTGCCCAGGCCCAGGACAGCTCACATCATGCGTATATATATTGCCCAGGCCCAGGCCAGCTCACATCATGCGTATATATATATTGCCCAGGCCAGCTCACATCATGCGTATATATATTGCCCAGGCCAGCTCACATCATGTTTATATATATATATTGCCCAGGCCAGCTCACATCATGTTTATATATATATATTGCCCATGCCAGCTCACATCATGTTTATATATATATATTGCCCAGGCCAGCTCACATCATGCGTATATATATATATTGCCCAGGCCAGCTCACATCATGCGTATATATATATATTGCCCAGGCCAGCTCACATCATGCGTATATATATATATTGCCCAGGCCAGCTCACATCATGTGCATATATATATTGCCCAGGCCAGCTCACATCATGCATATATATATATATATATTGCCCAGGCCAGCTCACATCATGCGCATATATATATTGCCCAGGCCAGCCCGCCGCCACATCATGCGTATATAATAAATATTGCCAGCCAGGCCAGCCCACATCATGCTCAGTCAGATGCGCCATGCCATCCCATCATGCGTATATTATATATATATATATATTGCCCAGGGGGCCAGGGCAGGGCTGGGCGGGCCTGAGTGCCAGCTCACAGATGCATCACTCAGACATCACGTGACTCAGCAGCATATATACAGGGCCGGCGCTGACATATATATTGCCAATTTCAAAATTGTGCCCCCCCCATACCTGCTGTTGCTGCTCGAATCGTGTCGACTTGTTGAAGATGTGTCAGACAGTCGACCCAGTGACAGGCAGGCACAGCACACAGTGACAGGACTCTCCAGGAGCTGAGGAGAGCAGCTTCCTTTCTGTCGATTCCGGTGCAACTCTCCGCCTCGGCCCTCGACTAGTCTCCACCTTCTCCTTCCAGCGGCGCCTGACGTGGGGGCGCGCGTGCTGCCGCCAGCCCCAACACGTGCAGGCGCCACTGACGTGTTGCGTGCGGAGGCAGAGCCTGATGGGTGGGTCACACTCACGTCACGCTGCGCGTGTCAGTCGCATGGCCCGCTGCAGCCGGCGAGTTGATTGCGGCGCCCCGGGCCCCCGGCTGCTCCCGCGGGCCACGCCGCGGCGGACACACACACTCCAATTATTTTTTTCGGGCCTGGTGCTGCGCCCTGGCCGGGCATGCGCTCTTGGCGGCCGCCTAGCCGCCGGCCCTGCGTATAGAGCACCACGCTTCTAAGCGATGGATCGTAGTAAACATAGGGGGTTTATTAAACCAGATAAAAATAACACAGGCACAAATCCGACTTGTTTCGTTGTGTAAACAACTTTTTCAAGGATGAGGATGTTCTCACAGTGGACGGTTTAAATACACAGTAGCCGCGGCTCATTAATTTCCACTACCGGGTTTCGTCCACGTGGCGTTTGCGTTCGGCGCATACAGATGACGTCCATCAGATCTCTCATTTAGATTTTGCACATGTGTAAACCACACAAACTATCGCGATCTCTTGCGCATGCGTTCAGGACCCGAACAAACGGTGTTCAGTATATGCTCATTCAAAACAATGTCCAGGTCTTTGCAATAAATAAAACATCACTTGTAGGGGATAAAAAACATCACTTGTAGGGAATAAAAAACATCACTTGTAGGGGATAAAAAACATCACTTGTAGGGGATAAAAAACATCACTTGTGGGAGATAAAACTCTAGGATTGAAAACGGGAGGGAATAAGAATTGTACCCTTATCCTCTTCTTACACTTTTTCCCATGTAAGTTACCTTCTTAAACCTACTACCCCCCCCCCACCCCTACCCCCTCCCCTCCCTTTCCCGCAAATGAAAACACAACAAAGTATTGGCATTTTGAAAAGGTCACGTCTTTTATTACTTAAGGCCAAATTCCTTGCCTCTAAGGCAGAATTATTATTATCGATCCTCGTATGCCAAATACGCTACGCCAGATAACACTGGCAACTGCAATGCACCACAAGCATTGCCCAGAAATAGCGCCCCACGTGGCTAAGCAGGATGACCACACGTCTGCTCAGTGTATTTTTATGGCAGATAGCAGGCCAAGAAGATCTGCAAACCAGGAAGTCACCTGAGCCTGGCCATATGAAACCACAACTCACCCCGTACCCTGCAGATCCTCCCCCCACTATCGCCCTCCACGTGCCAGGCCGCCTATTTCACCGCCACCAAAAACGAGGACCCTCTTTTTACTGCCACCAAAATAAAAACCCGTGACCTTTCCAGCTTACCTTACAAAAAACTCCTTATCATGGCTTCGATGCCTTCAGTGAAGAGGACATTACTGGCCTCCGATAGGTGGACCCCGTCCCTCCGGAACAACTCCTCATTAATTGTCCTTATGCCTGTGTGTTCCAAAATCCTTCCCCCTATTTCCTTTACTGCCTTCTTCGCTGCCTGATTCAATTTTTTCTTACTTCTACCCCCCGCCCTCTGATTGCTACAATTTCTCCATGTCAACCTAGAAATCGCGCTGGACCAGACAATCTTAACATCTGGCCACTCCCTCCCAAACCACCTAAAAGTCTCCATAACTAACTCCTGCAGTTCCTTAACTGGTATACTGCCAATATCGTTACCCCCTAAATGTATTATCATAATATCCGGCTTCCCCCATTTTCTCCTGGACGTCTGCGCTATCTCTAGCAACTGATCCCACCTCATACCCCTCTTTCCTACCCATCTAATCCCTACTTCCTGGAGACTGAACCACAGGTTCACTCCCTTCCTTGTGCTTGCAGCATAACTTGCCGCCCAGTGCACGTAGGAGTGTCCCAGAACCCAGACTCTCATTGCCCGACCTGGGAAAAAAGAAACAAAAAAGGAAACATATTAACCACCATTTTAAAACCAATGGCAAACTTTTTTTCCCCCCTCTTTATATGACAACCCCTCCCACCCCTCACTTCCCCAAAGGCCTCACATACCGCCTATATGCCTGTGATTTCCATCTGCCCAATTTTTTAATTTGCTCTGTAGGGCAACCCAGTTCCGCTGCTGTGGTAGCTGCCCCTATTCTGAACGAATGTGGAGCAATGCAATTCCCCTTCCAACCAAGACTCTCAACAGCCTTGCGCAAAACCCTCTTGAATTGGTACTGCGATAAATTAGTACCATCCTTGTGTCTCAAAAACATGTGTCCGGTTGCCGGAGCCACCTCCAAGTATCCCCTCACACATCCCAGTGGACAGACTTCCCCAGCCTGCGCCCTAGCAGCAACCCACACCCCCTTTCCTTCTCTATCTGTTTTCGATTTTCTTATTAACACCAACACTGCCCCCTCTGTTACTCTAACGTCCTCCCTCATTAAACCTGACTGAGTGGAATGTCTGCTTGAGGCGACCAGCTCCCCAATCCTTAACGCCATTGAAAAAGCTAAAACAAAAGCTGCCCTAAACAGCTTGGCCTCATAACCGTCCTTACAGACCTTGCTAAGTATTCGCCCCAAAGCTACCAGCCTCTCTTGTGTTATCGGCTCCCTCTTATCACCGCACCTGTCCCCCATTGTACCCCATCCCCTCAAAATCTTCCTAATGACAAATCTTTTAGTAACATCCTTCTCTTCCCTTAACCGAGCGAAGTACGAAATACCGGCTAAAATATTCCCTAGTAATCCCTTCTTTATCCCCTTACCCCTTAAATTCTGCAAGTACTCTAAGAACACTCTATCTGCTCCCCTTTCCCGACTCCTCCTAAACTCGCTCCACTCCTTCCAATGTTTGCTGTACGATAACCCACGTCTTTGGTGCCAACGATCTCCTCACCAACTCATTGATGACCTCTATCTGTTCCCAATCTGCCAAAGAAACGAAGGGCAGCCTTCACCTCGCAGATTCGCTTCTGGCGCCAAACGACGGAAAACCTCCCACTTAAACCGAGACAATGCATCCGCCACCACATTTTCCACCCCCGGGATATGTTTAGCCCTAAAGTTTATATTGTTCTGCAAACATAACAACACCAAGTACCTAACATAGGCTATAACCTGAGGAGATGATGCTGACATGCTATTCAGCACCTGGACCACACCCTGGTTATCTGACCAAAACAAAATGCTCTTATTCGCCAGTTTCCCCCCACAACTGAATCGCTGCCACGATTGGAAAGAGCTCCAGCAACACCAAATTTGTAACCCAACCTCTCTGAATCCACTCCTGCGGCCATTCCCCAGCACACCATCTTCCACTCAAGTATGCCCCAAAACCAGAAGCTCCCGCGGCATCTGTAAAAAGTTGTATCTCTTCCGCTGTGACCCTCTCCTCCCAGATTCTCACTCCATTGAAATCTCTCAAGAAGAAATCCCACACTCCCAAATCCTCCTTAACCTGCTGGCCAACCTGATCCTGAAATTCGGCTTGGTAACCCCCTGGTACAAATTTCCATCCGCCTCTTGAATATCCTACCTACTGGAATCACTCTACATGCAAAATTCAACAAACCCAACAGCTTCTGCAACTCCCTAAGCTTGATTTTCTCCATTCCCTTTGCCTGCCGAATAGCCAACCTCAGTTTCTCAACCTTATCTTCCGGCAACCTGCATAGCTGGTTCACCGAATCAATCTCAATGCCCAAAAACGTCAACTTAACACAGGGCCCTTCTGACTTGTCCTCCGCCACCGGGACCCCTTGCTGGGCAAACGTCCTTAACAGCACCTCCATGACCCTGCCACATTCTCCTGTCCCTTTGGCACCCACTATCATGAAGTCATCCAAATAATGCACCATACTCTTACATCCTGCTTTCTCCTCCACCAACCAGTGCAAAAATGTACTAAACCTTTCAAAGTGAGCGCATGATATCGCACACCCCATGGGCAAACATTTGTCTATGTAGAATTGTCCATTGAACTTACACCCCATCAACCGAAAACTCTCTGGATGCAACGGTAACAGCCTGAAAGCCGATTCTATGTCAACCTTTGCCAACTCGGCCCCCCGTCCAGCCTCACGTACCAAACTCACTGCCTGATCAAAAGACTGGTAAGTAACTGAAGCATCTTCCTGACTTATAGCATCGTTCACAGACTGCCCTCTCGGATAAGACAAATGCTGGATCATCCTGTACTTCCCCTTCTCCTTCTTAGGTACAACCCCCAGCGGCGAAATCACCAGCTTCTCTATTGGCGACTTTACAAATGGACCAGCCATTCTACCTAGTAACACCTCCTTCTCCAACTTCTCCTTCAAGACCTCTGGTAGCTCATACGCTGACTTCAAATTTTTTACTCTCTTGCCCCCATCACATGCCCCATAACCGGTATCCTGAATCCCTCCCGAAAACCGCTACTCAGTACCTCCCTGTCCTCCACGTTCGGGTACCCTTTCAACTCCTCCACTAACTCATCTACCCGGACCGGTGTTCTGGCTGGGCCCAGCATGCCCTCCTGCCCATTTACCTGGGGGACGAAAGGAATTATTCCTCCCCGCATCCTTCCGCCTACAATCAACTCCTGGGTGCGCCCCCCCGCAAAACCTACACATATGCTTGTATCTACACGCCATGCCTTTCTCACACCGCTTCTCATTAAACGCCCAGCATTCCCTTGTGTCCTTCTTCACCGACCTGCTCCCCCCCTGCCCCCCCCTGTCCATCATACACCCTCACCAGCCTGGACCATGTATCCAAGACCTTAACCCCAAAATCCTTCCTCCCCTTCGTCCCCGTTCCGACACTACCCCTCCTGAACTCCTCATCGTAATCCCTCCATGAAAACCCCCCATACGCCGTGGCACAATCTGTAATTAAATGCAAATACCTTAGCATACCTTTGACCTGGCCGGGATGTTTCCCCAAAAAACATTCTGCATAAACTGCGAACCCCTTCACCCATTCCATAAATGATCCCCTTTTCCTGGACTGCTCCCCTCCCCCTAGCTGCCACGGCCTCCCTCGTAATGGTAAATAAATCCAAATATCTGCCTTCCTGCGCCTTTCTGATTGCCTTAGACTTTAAATGTGACGACAATGGAATTAACCGCGTCCCCTGAAACTCAGACTCCCCCTCACTGTCAGAGCCGCTATCCCCCTCATCTGAGTTGTCCCCTCCGCTTCTCTTGCCCTGTTTTTTACACATCTTCTTAACCATCCTAAACAGCTTCTTGTTCTCCCCCCCTCTCCCTCCCCTCAGAGTCAGAGCTAGAATCCGTGTCTGAAACGTCATTCGAATAAACAAATCTTTTCCTCTTACCCTTCTTTGCAGCCGTCACCCGTTCACCCGTCTGCGATTCACCCATCTGCGATCCGCTTGCTCCTCCTCTGCTGTTCCCCGGTCGCTCCATGTCCTCAAACCTTGGTGACCGCTCTCTCTCTTCTCCACGATGTGATCTTTCCTTGTGGCTGTACGCCCTGGAACCACGCTCCGTGTCCTGTAATTGCACAATGTCAGTATACATATCCATCGCATCAGCAGGCAAATTCCTATCCTCCCCCTGAAGCCTGACGTACACATTACCTGCGCTGTCCTTACCATAAACCTGCCCCTTCCTGAAAGATCTATCCTGGTCACAGAAGCGGGGGCCCACCCCTGTCCTGCCCCTGAACAACCTCCTCAGCAAATTCCCCAAATACGCTTGGTGAGTAATGACCCCTAAACATAAACCCCTCCCGGGACCCATGCTCCCTCTGCGCCATCCTAGCCCTGTTGCCCTCTGCGTCTCTCTGACTGTGCCTATCACAACTGTGGCTTCGCTCAAATGGTTGTGCTCGCTCAGCGCTAAACCTGTCCTGAAACAGTCTACCGTCCCCTTGTACCTTATACACTTGTGCCCCCGCAGTATCCGCCTGTGTTTTGGCTCCATTGGCTGCATTTCTCCTGTCCAAGCCAGTTGCACGATTTAAATTTGGCGCCGAAATAATTTCATTGGTTCCTGGCCGCTCACATGGTAACATACCATGTGATTGCGGCGCTCTGACGTCATTAAACTGCGCGGTGGGACTGGGCGTGTGCGCGAATTTCCACGATGAGAAAAAGAAGATGGCCACCGCTGCCATGCTGCAAATGGCGTCGGCTGTACCATGAGTCCCTCCTCCTGCTGGGCACGATTAATGTGCCGCTGGGACCCTGCAGGGAGACGCCGGGAGGCCACCCCATCCAGCCTGGGGACATATGGGGCAAAATTAGGGGAGGGATGTCTCCCAATCGGATGCACGGGGTGTAGATCGGACGGCCGATCCCCTGCACCCGATGAGCTAAGCGGGGAGCCATTGCGGATGGGGCGATCGCGGGGAGCGGAGGTGGGAGACGCCGTGGGGGAATTTGGGGAATACTGGATGGCGGTGGCAGAGTAATGAGAAGAGGCTGAAACAGGGGACAGAGGACAGGGGACAGAAGGAGAAAGAGCAAAGGTATCAGATAAAGGCATAGACGCCGCAGCCGCTGCGCCAGGTAATACTCCCTGCACCGGACGCCTTGATCCTCCTGATCGGGTTCGCCTCGTCGCCGCTGCTGAGTCCTGCCGTCCTGCTATCCATGGGCTTTCCCCTTCCAAAAATTTCTTTGGGACGCTCCTCTTCCTTCCAGACATTCCCAGCGATTTCAGGTGACCTGTAAGTAAAAGAAAAATTATTGCAATACCAAACATGTCCCCCGCCCAGCCTCTTATAGCCTCCCTTTCCATTGTTTATCTTCCCATTGTACCCAATCACAAAGAGCCATGCTTCAGCTCACAGAACAAAGCCTTATCCCCTAGAATAAAGGAAACTCCCTCCTTTGAAAATCTTGTGCAATACAGCGATAATTCTTAAACCTCCTTCATTCCTAATCAGTCTTTCTCTCGAACTAATCAATATTAAATGGGATAAAAAATTACATAATGAACCTTAACCCTTTGCGCACCAGTGTTACACGCACTAAACCAGATCCATTCATGTCCTTTTTCTTCCAAGTCTCCATCTTATAAATCCAACTGGCTTCTTTTTTTGCCAAGATTTTTATTTATTCTCTTCCTCTCCAATCTGGTTCAACAAGTTCTATTCCCACCACCTAAAATCTTTGATCTTAAATTAAGGACAGTTATTGCAATGGGTGGGTACGGAATGTTCAACCTTTTTCTATTATTATTATTATAATGTTCTAGGATACAAACTTGTAGGGATGTGCACCGATTTATTCGGCTCGTTCAGTTTATTAAAATTTTTGTTTCAGATACTTTTGGCTGATTTCCATTTTGGCTTGTTTTGTTTCGGTTTGTTTATTGTTTCGACTTTTTTTTCGTGATATCGGAAATTTTCGGGTTTTTCTGAATGTCTGTTGTCTTCGTTTCAAAGTGTCTATTTGTTTTGACTTAAACTAATGGTATTTCGGATGATCCGATATTTCTGTCGATACGGTAATTCTGTCGATTCTATTGTTTTTTTTTAAATAAAGATCCTTTTTTTCTTATGAATATACATTGCACACCTTTATTTAATCATATTAAAATGGTATGAAAGGAATAAAAATTAACATAACGATTTAAAAAAACACAAAAATACTGACCCAAATGGTCTGACTTTAAAAATAAAAACCAGAACAAAAGGTTTTAAAATGGAAAAAAAGCTGAACAAAATTATCTGAAACGAAAAAAACCCACAGAACAAATAAAATGATTTAAAACGAAAAAAAATAAAAATGAATGCAGCATATGAATCCGCACACTGCTGGGAAGCGCCTCTCTGTGAAGAGCCGGCGCTGCCGCTAGGCCAGCTAGGCAGGCGCCTAGAGCGCAGTGCCCTCCTAGGGCGCAGCCGGCCCGACCATTTAAAAAATTGGCCCTGGGGTGGTCGCTTGCTGCAGCCAGCCCCAATACGTGCCAGTGTCGCCGCCGGCGTCAAGGAGACGGAGGCGTGGACTTGGTGCTTCCAGCTTCCTGCACCAAGTCCGCGCCTCCGTCTCCTTGACGCCGGCGGCGACGCCAGCATGCAGAGACTGGCTACGAGGAGGCGAGGACGGTGGCGGAGCGGCAATGCAAGGCAAGGCAAGTACCCAGGGACGTGTGAGCTGGGGAGCCTGGTGCAAATACCCACGTGTGAGCTGGGGCAGATACCCACGTGTGAGCTGGGGAGCCAGGGGCAGATACGCATGTATGAGCTGGGGCAGATACCCATGTATGAGACTGGGGCAGATACCCATGTATGAGACTGGGGCAGATACCCATGTATGAGACTGGGGCAGATATCCACGTGTGTGCTGGGACAGATATCCACGTGTGTGCTGGGGCAGATATCCAGGTGTGTGCTGGGGCAGATATCCAGGTGTGTGCTGGGGCAGATATCCTGGTTTGTGCTGGGGCAGATATCCAGGTGTGAGCTGGAGGCAAATATACTCATGTAAGAGCTAGGGGTAAATATACCCATGTGAGAGCTGGGGGTAAATATACCCATGTGAGAGCTGGGGTAAATATACCCATGTGAGAGCTGGGGGCAAATATACCCATGTGAGCTTTCTTTTTGGGGGGGGGTGCAAGTAGCTGGTCTTGCCTAGGGCGCAAAATAGTCTAGCATCGGCCCTGTCTCTGCGGTATAATTAATACAGCATATGAATCCACACACTGCTGGGAAGCACCTCTCTGTGGTATAATTAATGCAGCATATGAATCCACACACTGCTGGGAAGCACCTCTCTGTAGTATAATTAATGCAGCATATGAATCCACACACTGCTGGGAAGTGCCTCTCTGCGGTATAATTAATGCAGCATATGAATCCACACACTGCTGGGAAGCACCTCTCTGCGGTATAATTAATGCAGCATATGAATCCACACACTGCTGGGAGCGCCTCTCTGAAGTATAATTAATGCAGCATATGAATCCACACACTGCTGGGAAGCGCCTCTCTGCGGTATAATTAATGCAGCATATGAATCCGCACACTGCTGGGAAGCGCCTCTCTGCAGTATAATTAATGCAGCATATGAATCCACACACTGCTGGGAAGCGCCTCTCTGCAGTATAATTAATGCAGCATATGAATCCACACACTGCTGGGAAGCGCCTCTCTGCGGTATAATTAATGCAGCATATGAATCCGCACACTGCTGGGAAGCACCTCTCTGCAGTATAATTAATGCAGCATATGAATCCGCACACTGCTGGGAAGCGCCTCTCTGCAGTATAATTAATGCAGCATATGAATCCACACACTGCTGGGAAGCGCCTCTCTGCAGTATAATTAATGCAGCATATGAATCCACACACTGCTGGGAAGCGCCTCTCTGCGGTATAATTAATGCAGCATATGAATCCACACACTGCTGGGAAGCGCCTCTCTGCAGTATAATTAATGCAGCATATGAATCCACACACTGCTGGGAAGCGCCTCTCTGCGGTATAATTAATGCAGCATATGAATCCGCACACTGCTGGGAAGCACCTCTCTGCAGTATAATTAATGCAGCATATGAATCCACACACTGCTGGGAAGCACCTCTCTGCGGTATAATTAATGTAGCATATGAATCCACACACTGCTGGGCAGCGCCTCTCTGCACTATAATTAATGCGGCATATGAATCCACACACTGCTGGGAAGCGCCTCTCTGCAGTATAATTAATGCAGCATATGAATCCACACACTGTTGGGAAGCGCCTCTCTGCAGTATAATTAATGCAGCATATGAATACACACACTGCTGGGAAGTGCCTCTCTGCGGTATAATTAATGCAGCATATGAATCCACACACTGCGGGGCAGCACCTCTCTGCAGTATAATTAATGCAGCATATGAATCCACACACTGCGGGGCAGCACCTCTCTGCAGTATATTTAATGCAGCATATGAATCCGCACACTGCGGGGCAGCACCTCTCTGCAGTATAATTAATGCAGCATATGAATCCACACACTGTTGGGAAGCGCCTCTCTGCGGTATAATTAATGCAGCATATGAATCCACACACTGCTGGGCAGCACCTCTCTGCAGTATAATTAATGCAGCATATGAATCCACACACTGCTGGGAAGCGCCTCTCTGCGGTATAATTAATGCAGCATATGAATCCACACACTGCTGGGAAGCGCCTCTCTGCAGTATAATTAATGCAGCATATGAATCCACACACTGCTGGGCAGCACCTCTCTGCAGTATAATTAATGCAGCATATGAATCCACACACTGCTGGGAAGCGCCTCTCTGCGGTATAATTAATGCAGCATATGAATCCGCACACTGCTGGGAAGCGCCTCTCTGCGGTATAATTAGTGCAGCATATGAATCACACACTGCTGGGAAGCGCCTCTCTGCGGTATAATTAATGCAGCATATGAATCCACACACTGCTGGGAAGCGCCTCTCTGCAGTATAATTAATGCAGCATATGAATCCACACACTGCTGGGAAGCGCCTCTCTGCGGTATAATTAATGCAGCATATGAATCCACACAGTGCTGGGAAGAATCAAATTTCACGTCCATACGAAATAAAGAAATTATTTTGTTTCGCATCGGAAATTATTTCGCATCGGACGAAAATAGGCCGAATCCGAGGCACGGAATTGGCCCAGTTCCTGAAAAAAAATGAATCGGGCCGAATCGAAATGCACATCCCTACGAACCTTTAACTCCCTAATAGTTCTCCCGATATACTGTGCTCCACATGGGCATATTAATAGATAAACACCTTTGCTTTTGCAAGTAATACAATCTTTAATTAAAAACTTCTCTCCTGTTGGAAAAAGATTTAATTTTTCTGTCAATATATTGACATGCTTTACAGTGGTTGCATTTGAAAAAAAACTGGATCTAAAAGGGTCTTGTTATTCTCTAATTTAGGTAGGAGAGTAGGGGCCAAAAGATTTTTAAAATTTGAAGCTTTTTCAAAAATAATTTGAGGGGATCTAGGCATAATATCCTTAAGGGCATCACAGTTTTTTAGACTATGCCAATGTTTATTTATGCTGTGTAATCCATTCCGTTAATTACACTAAATAAATGACTGAGAATAAAAAGGATTTGGTGCACGGGCGGATCCAGACACACGTTTCGAGAGGGACTTGAACAAGACTCGTTTGTGAGTCGAAACATTGTCTCTGTTTGATGTCAGTCCAATAAAGCCTTCCTGAATTTGAATTGGAATGCAGGTATCATCGCTTTTGTGAACATGTTTCGGGAGGGACTCTCTACCATTCTTTGCTAAAGTTCTGTTCGCAGGGACTGGCAGAGCGTGCACCAAATCACAGACTGTGCTCTTCACACTCTCACTCTCACCACAGCATTACTGCACAGGGTCTGCCCTTCTGCTGCTCAGTTGACACTTGACACACCCTGCACATATACACACACACACAGGCTTGGACATACAGTATACACGCTACTCTGTATAGATTTTGAGTGTATGCAGGAAATAGCTTTGTCAAGTCAACCTCAGGGATTAGATACCTAAAAGTTAACCCTGTCACTGCTGAGCCATTTCACACACATGACAAAAAACAAATGTATGTGTCTAGCCTTCCCACCGCAGCCAGGATAAAAGGGACACCCAATGCCCCAAATTTCTAGAAACACAACACTTCAACACCGGCGTGATTCAGTGTGAAGAAATGACCACCGGGGTTTCCTGGACACAGTCAGGTTTTGTCCCTCTGGGAAATACACTAATCCATACAGTCCATCTAAAATTTAAAGCTGAACATAGAGGAATATAGTGTAGTAGTTTATAATACAGAATAAAATTATTTTAAAAGCCAAAAGCAAACTCCCAAACATAATGCACTTATATATGTGTAAAAGCATTTGCCACAATGGCTCAGACCTCCCAATTGTCATCCACCAATATGATCCCCCGCAGTTGAAGATATGCTTTAAAAAGGACTTGGATTTTATTTGCACTCATGTTTCTCATATTTCTGAGGAAGTGGGACATACCTACGAAATGCGTTGACCGGAGAGGCAGTGACCACCAGAGCCGACTGAGGAACACCTGAGTCCAGCCGATCTTCAACTGTGGGGGATCATATTGGTGGATACAATCGGGAGGTCGGAGACATTTGAGTTTCATATATACATAAGGGTTTACAACCTCTGAATTCTGAATGGTGAATTTCACCGTAGGTGCAATTTCGGGGTAATATGAGTATTCACAAAACTGTATTTTTGCCAAATACAGGCAAACTATGGTGCATTTTGCCACAATTCGGTGCCACTGAAATTGTCTCATAGAGAACTAATGTCTCGTCTATTCACAGAACGCCGAATTGCATAGAAATTTCAGAGAAATTACCTGATTTCCGTAGTTTTAGCTTGACGGGTTTAATCAGATGAAACTAATAGATTTTAATGTAATGTCATGTAAAAATATTCTTTAAGACTATTTATTATTTTTATTTTTCACAAAAACCTTTCTTACTCTTTTGTAACAATAATAATACTGTGGAAATACAAGCATTACAGGCTCGGTTTCTCTTTCTCATTATACAGGGCTAACACAAAAAACCGAGCCCTGTGAAAACATTGGACTTTGCACTTGTAATGGATTGTCGTGTATTGGCTGGTATTATTAATAAAAAGGGGTCAGCGTCATGATATACATGTATCCCAATAACAAAACAAGTGCTGCAGAACCTGTTAACACTATAAATTATTTATAATCATTGTTATAATTATTATCATATGTGGAAATACGAGCATTTCAGGCTACGCTCCTCCTCCTCAAGCGCTGCGGAAACTGTAAGCGCTATATAAAAAATGATAATAATACATTTTAATAATGTCGCAATACAAGTGTTTCAGGCTCCTAATTATACAGTGCTCCCACAAAAAAATTTGAACCCCCTGAAAAGTTTGTATTTGCACTTCTAATGTATTGTATTGTCTGACACCGACCCTACCCCGGGCTTCATCTTCTTCCTGCCTTAAAAAAACAATGCAATTGAAATTGACGGATTTGCAATGCAAATCCACTAACATTATTTTTTTTCTGTTAACAGAATCTTAAAATTATTTTCTGAGACTCTGAAGAATGATTGGAAGCGGTCCTCTCGATGAGTTGGAAATTACTATGAAATCGTGGTGCGTGATATATAATGCACCACAAATAAACTTGTGCCAAACACTAGAGACAATAACACAGGCTTTGGTACGCTGCAGATTCCATTCCATGTACAGTACTCCGCTGTGGTCTACTAGTGATAACTGGTTACATTGTATGTATATACTGTGTACATTGTATATACCTTCTACCAGTGCTGTTTTCCTGGAAAAATAGGTGGGGGTACTCTCTCATGTCTGGGCAAAAACTGATTATTATGACTATTTTCATGTCCTAATAAACAATAGTTGTTGGTCACTTAAAGGAAGACACTATAAAAGGGAACCATATTTTTAATACTGTGTTCCTTTAAATGAACTACAACTGTTGTTGTAACCCCATGCAGCGGCGTGCAGAGGGGGGGCCAGCAGTGCGGTAGCCCTGGGCATCCATTTCAGGGGGGCATCCAAGCGCTCCCCCCCAGTTGCCCCCAGCAAAGATATTGCCAGCGGCTGCGTGCTTTTCCCTCCTACAAGCGGCCGCCAGCATGAATATAGAAACATAGAAACATAGAAAAATGTCGGCAGATAAGAACCTTTCGGCCCATCTAGTCTGCCCAATTACATGGATACTTTACCTGGATTTATCTTTTGTTTAGGATAGCCTTATGCCTATCCCATGCCTGCTTAAATTCAATCACTGTTTTGGCCTCTACCACTTCAACTGGAAACTGTTCCATGTATCCACCACCCTCTCAGTAAAATAATGCTTCCTGATGTTACTTTTAAACCTTTGCCCCTCTAATCTAAGACTATGTCCTCTTGTTTTGCTACTTTGTTTCCTTTTAAATATACTCCCTTCCTCTACCTTGTGGATTCCCTTTACGTATTTAAATGTTTCTATCATATCTCCTCTGTCTCGTCTTTTTTCCAAGCTGTACATGTTAAGATCATTAAGCCTTTCCTGGTAACTTTTCTCCTTCAAGCCGTACACCATTTTAGTAGCCCTTCTCTGAACTCTCTCTAAGATGTCTATATCCTTCTGGAGATACGGTCTCCAGTACTGCACACAGTACTCCAAGTGAGGTCTCACCAGTGCTCTGTACAGTGGCATGAGCACTTCCCTTTTCCTACTGCTAATACCTCTCCCTACACAACCAAGCATTCTGCAGCATTTCCAAGCATTCTGCCAGCATTTCCTGCTGCTCTATTACATTGACTACTTACCTTTAGATCCTCTGAAATAATGACCCCTAAATCCCTTTCCTCAGATGTTGAGGTTAGGACTGTATCAAATATTCTATATTCAGCCCTTGGGTTTTTACGTCCCAGGTGCATTATCTTGCACTTATCCACATTAAAACTCAATTGCCACAGCTCCCACCATTTTTTTAGTTTACCTAAATCATTTGTCATTTGGCTGATCCCTCCAGGAACGTCAACCCTGTGGCAAATCTTTGTGTCATTGTGTCATCTTTGTGATCTTTGTGTCAATACTTTTCGATTAATACCTTCTGCAATATCACTAATAAAAATATTAAAGAGAATGGGTCCAAGTACTGACCCCTGAGGTACCCCACTGGTAAAAAGACCTTGCGCCGAATAAACTCCATTTACCACAACCCTCTGTTGTCTGTCACTCAGCCACTGCCTAATCCATTCAACAATATTGGAATCCAAGCTCAAAGATTGCAATTTATTGATAAGCCTTCTATGCGGAACAGTATCAAAAGCCTTACTGAAATCTAAATAAGCAATGTCTACTGCACCACCTGTGTTTATTATTTTTGTTACCCAATCAAAAAAATCAATAAGATTAGTTTGGCATGATCTCCCTGAGGTAAACCCATGTTGTTTCTGATCCTGTAATCTATATGTTTTTAGATGTTCAACAATCCTTTCCTTTAACATTGTTTCCATTAATTTTCCCACTACTGACGTAAGACTAACTGGCCTATAGTTCCGATTCCTCCCTACTACCCTTCTTGTAAATGGGCACAACATTTGCTAATTTCCAGTCTTCTGGGACGACTCCCGTTAACAGATTTATTTAACAAATCCTTGTTAACGGTTTTGCTATTACATCACTGAGCTCTTTTAATAATTTAGGGTGGATCCCATCAGGCCCCATTGACTTATTTGTCTTTACTTTAGACAGCTGCCGCTCTCCTGGGGTTCACGTTCTCCAGGATCTCGCGAGATCGCGGCTGGCTAGTGTATAGATCCCTAGGCGAGCGGCAGATATTCATGCAGGCGGCCACTCATAGGAGGGAAAAGCACCGGCCGCCAGCAATATCTTGAGCAGAGCAGACCAGACAGGAGGTGAGAGCTGGGCAAATATATCCATGTGTGAGCTGGGGCAATATTTCCATGTGTGAGCTGGGGCAATATTTCCATGTGTGAGCTGCTGGGACAATATATCCATGTGTGAGCTGCTAGGACAATATATCCATGAGTGAGCTGCTGGGGCAATATATCCATGTGTGAGCTGCTGGGGCAATATATTAATGTGAGCTGAGAGGGGGTACCCTGCGCCCATGGTATGGAAAGGGTTTGCACGGCTTTTCTCACATGTCTTATTACTAGATCTTGTACGTGATTTGGGGGGGCCCTTTAATCAAAGGGTTGGCCCCAGGCATCAAAAGCCCTCTGCACGCCACTGCCCTATGGGGGGTTATCCACAAACTTCCTCTATTGCAAGAAAAGTCTGTATTGCAGTGCATTTAGCAGATTTGTTTTGTTTTTTTGCAACACTGGCACTGAGCGGATAATCCTAGCATTTGTGAGCACCACAGCAATGAAACACAGTTTTGCCTAGTATGTATGAGCTCCATAACAATGAAACTCACAGTAATGTGCAGTGTGTATGAGCTCCACAGCAATGAAACTCACAGTAAAGCCCAGTGTGTATGAGCTCCACAACAATGAAACTCACATTAATGCGCAGTGTGTATGAGCTCCACAGCGAGAGGGGAGTGCAGCATGTTTACACACATCTGCCAGAGCTGAGGCACTGAAGAAACAGGGGAGATTTTATTTAACCAGTCCTCCCTTGTCACTTACTGGGAGAAGAGGTGGGTTATTGGTCCCTACATCCACTCCTGACAATCAGAAGTGTTCAGGAGCAATATGAGCTGCGGCGCGCTTCCTAGTCTCTGCCTGCCACTGCAGGAGGAGGGAGGAGCATCATGCTCTCTCCTGTTAGTTTGGGCTGGTGGTAAGGTGCCGTTACTGAGTGGTGAGGTGCCGGTACTGAGTGGCGAGGTGCCGGTACAGAGTACCGGAAAGTACCCACTGAAAAAAAGCCCAGCCTTCTATGGGAATCTGAGGTATATTCTGTTTTCTCACAGGTCTGCATAGGCCATATTATTACATGACGTGCACATCCAACATTTATTTATAAGTCTATTTTCATGCTTCATTTCTTAAACCAGACAAGAAACATCAAAAAATTTTGCTGGGACCTACATCTCAGGAGCCGGCAAGCACAGAAATCTGGAGTGAATAAGGGTTGGATGAACTAACCCGTGGGTTCTTGGAAAATGCTGGCTTCTGAAAACTGCACAAAACAACTTTATTTTGTCAAAAATAAGAGATTTAAAATGTCACGGTTCCCGGATCCCACCACGCAGCCCTTAAAGCCCAACACTCCACAGAGCCAAAAAGCTACCAACAGAGCAGCCGTAGAACAATCCCTAACTGTCTGGTCCTTAAAAATTGGCCAGGTATAAGTATACTAGCTAGACACTGACAGAAAGGGTTAAGCAAAGACAATGTCGTAATACAAAACCAGGTCAGCAACACGGGGGTAGTCAGACGAGCCAGAGTCAGGAATACAGAATAGAATAGTCAAATGGAATAGCCGGGTCAATATCAGTGCAGTAGCGTAGTACAAGGAAAATAGTCTAGGGCAACGGAAGACAGAATGGTCAGAAAACAAGCAGAGGTCAATAACAGGTTAAATCACGAGAGAATTCAGGTACAAGGAGCTCAGGTATGGATAACCACGATCTGGCACTGCTTAGTAGGAACTGTGGGTTTTTAAAGACCTTCACCAGACCGCGCCCCCTCTCAAGCCGCACCTCATGCAGCCACCTCCCTGCCTGTCTCTATTTAAACCGGGTGTTGGTGAGCGAGCAGCATCAGACATGCTGCCTTCAAGCACACTGGAGAGGCTGGAAGCCCCCAACGTTACATAAAATTGCACAATAAACAGCAAAGGTCCCCAAACACCTTTGCCAACACACAGAGGGCTCCATTCCATAGTTGTTGCTAACTTGCTATCGTAGCAACTCGATATGTAATCATTAGCGCTAGGATTAGTAACTTTAACGTCTGGCATCAATATTCCATAGTTGACATTACAATGGGGTGAAATCAGTTTGCACCGTGTAGCTTACTGTACTTTACATGGGGAGGAAAATAATTTTTTTGGCGTATAGGCTAGTGACGTGAGGTATTACAAAGTGCAGGCGCAAGTTACCATCGAGACGCGCAAGCCAAAATTTTAACCCCTTCTAAAATCTGGTGTTAAATGATTCTGCAAATGAGGAGCAGGAGCAGAATGAGACTGGGAACAAATCGGAATACAGTACTGACATTGCAAGTTTTGGGATATTATGTTAAGGTGTGGACTTTACTGTACAGACATTGCAAATTACAATTTTTTGTGGAAAAAAGTATTTTACTGTAAAGTGATTTTTTATATAAAAATGATTTCTTTAAAAAAAGGTAATATATATAAAAATATGTTTTTAATGCAAAATTGGTGTTTAACTGTAATTTTTGTATATAAAAATGTTTTTTTCTACAAAATGATATTTTATATAAATATTTATTTTTTTATGTAAAAGGAGTGTTTTATATAAGACCGAATTTTTTAATAAAAAAAGTGAGTCCTTAATGTAAAATTAATTTACATAATTGCAGATTTTACAGTAGGGACATTGCGAGTTATGTATTGAATGGGTGCAGCACAGCCAACCTGTGACTTGCAATGTCCCTACTGTAAACTACACTACTTTACAATACGTAATTCTTTTATTAGTCTATAAGGTTTTAAAATAAACCACAATCTATATATATAAACGTGAAAGTCCTGACTGACTGACTGACTCAACGCCCAGCTGAAACCATTTAACCTAAGAACGTGAAATTTTGAAGGTGCACTGATTTTATGATGTAGGCGCTAGGGATGAGCCGAACACCCCCGTGTTCGGTTCGCATTCGAACTCGAACAATTTCAAAAGTTCGAGTTCGAACAATTTCAAAAGTTCGAGTTTGAACAATTTCAAAAGTTCGAGTTCGAACTCGAACCGAACTCAATGCAAGTCAATGGGACTCAAAAGTTCGGTTTTTAGAGTGTCCTGCAAGAGGGCATATATGCAAGATATTTGCCATAAAAGGTGTATGGGGGTCCAGGTAGTGCCCTGGGGGACAGGAAACAAGGACAAAAAGTTTAAAAAAAGACGTTTTTAAAGGAACAGTGAGTTTTCCATGAAATAAGGGTTAAAAATAAAAACGAAAAATTCCTTCAAATATCGTGCCTAGGAGGTCCCCATAACCTGCCCGTGAAGTGGCGGATTTGTAGGATGTATAAGAATGTTGTGTTGTGTTACTAATGCAGAAACAGCAAGCCTTTCCACCACGCTGGCACCAAAACTATTGATCTAACACAATAATAATTGGATGCTCACATAGGCCCTTTGGGAGAGGTACATGACATACAAATACTGGAATATTACGTTAAAATCTAAGGAGTGTGATAAAGATTTTATTAAGCCCTTGATGACAAATGACGTAACATCTACATCATTAATGATTGGCTTTACAGAGCCCTGGTCCTTAACCCCTTCACTGCTGACAACGTGTGGGACACATCCTCATTGATGCATGTTACATGCTGAGGACGTGCCACACACGTCATCAGCTGTGCGGGACCCCCGGCGGAGATACTCACCTCTCTGTCCGGGGTCCCGCGGCGTTCTGACTTCAGCATCCTCAGACGCTGAAGTCAAGCTCCTCCCGACGTAAATGACGTCATCGCGCCATGCGCGATGACGTCATTTCCAGGTGACCCCCCGGCAATGCCGGGAGATAGCCTGGAAGGGAGGGGGGATCCGTTCGGATCCCTCTCCCTCCCGATCGGGAAGGAGCAGCGCCAAAAGCCAGGCACCGCTTAAAAGGTTGAGATTCTCCCCTTTTAAGCGGTGCCTGGCTTTAACCCCTCAAGCACCGGGTCGCACTTTGGCGCCTTGCGGCGCCGAAGTGCAGCCTAGCTCCGGTGGGGCCGCCATCTTGGATGGCGGCTCCACCCCGGGTCCCCCCTCACTGTCCAACGTCATAACGCATAGCGTGATGATGTCAGATAGCCGGGGAACACCAAGCTGCCCGGGAATTTCCCAAGGAAATCCCCTGGTGGAGATAGGGGGTTCCTGTGAACCCCGATATCTCCAGAATCGTGGCAGCTAGGGGGTCATGGAGGGTGTCATTTGAAAGGCCTGAGCATGGCCTTTCGAATGATACCCAACATGACTAGGTAAAAAAGTAAAACAAAATTAAAAAAAATAAAAATAATTTTTTTTTGTGTGCTGTTTTTATTAATGCAGCAATATTGTTCACATTTCAATTATAATGTGAACAAATGATGCTGCACTAATGATTCTTTTCTATGGGGTGCGTTTGCTAAAAATCACGTAATTTCCCCCACAAAATGTAACAAGTCACCATTTCTAATTTTTGTACAAGCGCACCCCATAGAAAACATAACCGCAAACGCTCATGTGCTAAAATGTGAAAAAAAACACTACACACTGCAGATGATTAAAAATTCAATTTTTATTGCATTTTTTGTCATAATATAAGGCAGGACATGACGTATACATATAAAAATGATATATTATGAATCTGTGGAGTCTGCCAGAAAGAACGATATCTAATATGTCTGGGTCATTTAATAAAATGTGGCTTCAAATCGCGTTTAAACATAATGAGCGAAAGCGGTAAAAATGAGCTGAGCACACAGCGGTGAAATGCCTCAGCAGTGAAAGGGTTAAGGGGTTAAACAGCATATCAGAGGCACATTTAGTAGAGAAATGAACAATTCTTAGAATTCAGAAGCACAGGTGTTGTTGAATGTTGATACATGTTCAGGAGACACCCCAGTCTACAGGCAATCAAATTCATTAGACCAGACTAATTAAAAGCACATGTTATTTCCAAACACTAATTAAACACCTGTTGTTTACGCTGTTTGAGAGCACAGGTCATTTAGAGGTGAGTATCTTTGCACCTAGACATTAGGTTATTTTTTAATTCAATATCTAATAAACCGTTGCTTATAATAATCTGCAGTAAAGAGTCTCTTTATTTCTAGATTTTTTAAGCATTTTTTATACTTTTTTCAAATTATTTTTTTTTCGAACTCGAACTGAACACGCCAAAAAGTTCGAAGTTCGTGAACTTTCGAACTGCCAATGTTCGAGTCGAACTCCGAACTGATCGAACCGAACAGCTCATCCCTAGTAGGCACCCACTAAGGAAGGATTTTTGGAAACTCCGCCCCTAAGGGGGTGAGAAAGGGGGTTGAATATTTTAAACAGGATACCTATAGCTCAAAACTGAAAATGTTACAGATGTGAAAATCGGTATTAAGATTCATCTTGAAAATTAAAAAAACACTTATTTTACCGTTTTTCAAAAATCCAAGTAGGGGGGCAAAAAAAGGGGGTTGAATATTTTAAATATTTTAAACAGGATACTTATATCTTAAAAAGAGAAGATGGTACAGACGTGAAAATTGGTATTTAGATTCTTCTTTTTTAAATAAAAAAACACGTATTTTACCATTTTCTGAAAATTCCTTGGGGGGGCAAAAAGGGGGGTTAAATCTATATATATATATATAAAAACGCGAAAGTCCTGACTGACTGACTCATCAACGCCGAGCTGAAACCGTTTAACCTAGGAACATGAAATTTTGAAGGTGCACTGTTTTTATGATGTGGGCACCCACTAAGGAAGGATTTTTGGAAACTCCGCCCCTAAGGGAGTGAAAAAGGGGGTTGAATATTTTAAACATAATACCTATAGCTCAAAAACAGAAGATGTTACAGATGTGAAAATCGGTATTTAGATTCTTCCTGAAAAATAAAAAAACACTTATTTTACGGTTTTTCAAAAATTCACCTGGGGGGAAAAAGGGGGGTTGAATACTTTTATCATAAACGCGAAAAGTCCTGACTGACTGACTCATCAATGCTCAGCTGAAACCGTTTAAACTAGGAACGTGACATTTTGAAGGTGCACTGTTTTTATGATGTGGGCACCCACTAAGCAAGGATTTTTGGAAACTCCGCCCCTAAGGGGGGGTGAAAAAAGGGGTTGAATATTCTAAATATTTTAAACAGGATACCTATAGCTCAAAATCAGAAGATGTTACAGACGTGAAAATCGGTATTTAGATTCATCTTGAAGAAAAAAAAAACACGTATTTTAGCATTTTCTTAAAATTCCATGGGGGGGCCAAAATGGGGGGTTAAATACATCTATATATATAAAAGCAAAAGTCCTGACTGACTGACTCATCAATGCCCAGCTGAAACCGTTTAACCTAGGAACGTAAAATTTTGAAGGTGCACTGTTTTTATGATGTAGGCGCCCTCTAAGGAAGGATTTTTGGAAAATCCACCCATAAGGGGGTTGAATATTTTAAACAGGATACCTATTTTACCGTTTTTCAAAAATCCAAGTGGGGGGGTGAAAAAAGGGGGTTGAATATTTTAAATATTTTTAACGGGATACCTGTATCTCCAAAACAGACGATGTTACAGTCCTGAAAATTGGCATTTAGATTAGTCTTGAAAAATAAAACAACATGTATTTTACCATATTCAGAAAATTCCTTGGGGGGGCAAAAAGGGGGGTTGAATACTTTTATCAGTATACCTATATTTCAAAAACCGAAGATGTTACGGGTGTGAAATTTGGTATTTACAATCTTCGTGAAAAAAACGAAACATATTTTTTGCCATTTTCCACAAATCCGATTGGGGTGTCGGGGGAAAGGGGTCTGAATATTTTTATCATTATACCTATATTTCAAAAACCAAAGATGTTACAGACGTGAAATTTAGTATTTACAATCTTCTTGAAAAATAAAAACAGATGTTTTACCATTTTCCAAAAATCCCAAGTGGGGGGGGGTGAAAAAAAGGGGGGCTGAATACTTGTAATCAGGATACCTATATCTCAAAAACAGAAGATGTTACATACGTGAAAATTTGTATTTAGATTCGTCTTGAGAAACAAAAAAACACCTAATTTTACCATTTTCCAAAAATTCAGTGGGAGGGGGGCAAAAAGGGGTGGTTGAATACTTTTATCAGTATACCTATATTTCATAAACCGAAGATGTTACAGGTGTGAAATTTGGTATTTACAATCTTTGTGAAAAAAACAAACATGTGTTTTGCCATTTTCCACAAATCCAAATAAGGGGGGGGGGTCGAGGGAAAGGGGTCTGAATACTTTTATCAGTATATCTATAGTTCAAAACCAAGATATTACAGGTGTGAAGTTTGGTAATTACAATCTTTTGAAAATAAAGAAACACGTGTTTTACCATTTTCAAAAATCCAAGTGGGGGTAAAAAAAAGGGGGGTGAATACTTTTAAACAGGATACCTACATCTCAGAAACAGAAGATGTTAAGGACGTGAAAATTGGTTTTTAGATTTGTCTTGAGAAACCAAAAAAACGCCTATTTTACCATTTTCCAAACATCCAGTGGGAGGGAAAAAAAAGTGGGGGTTGAATACTTTTATCAGTATACCTATATTTCCAAAAACCAAAGATGTTACAGGTGTGAAATCTGGCACTTACAATCACATGTTTTACCATTTTCCAAAAATCCCACGTGGTGGGTGAAAACATGATACCTATATCTCAAAAACAGAAGATGTTACAGACGTGAAAATTGGTATTTAGATTCGTCTTGAAAATAAAACAACATGTATTTTACCAATTTCTGAAAATCCAGTGGAGGAGCAAAGAGGGGGATGAATACCTTGATCACTATACCTATATTTCAAAAACCAATGATGTTACAGGTGTGAAATTCGATATTTACAATCTTCGTGCAAAAAAAAACATGTTTTACCATTTTCTGAAAATCCATTTAAGGGGGGTGGGGGAAAGAGATGGGAATACTTTTATCAGTATACCTATATTTTAAAAACCAAAGATGTTACAGGTGTGAAATTTGGCACTTACATTCTTCTTGAAAAATAAAAAAACACGTGTTTTACAATTTTCCAAAAATCAAGTGGGGGGAAAAGGGGGAGGTTCTACCAAAAAAACTTCAAGTTTCTTTTAAAAAACAATTTTAACAAATCCTAAAATCCACGCGAGCGAAGCCGCGGGCAAACGCTAGTAATATTATAAACAAGAATGTGAAGTGTAGATAATATAGTTTATTTTCTCTATATTTTACAGAATGGATGTTCATTTAATGTGTTCTATAAAATAAATACTTCATGTGAAATAAATATAAAATATGAACTTTAGGCTAGGGTCAGACGAAAGCATTTTTCCCCGCGAACGTGAAAAAGTGCGTCCGAACGCATTGACATATTTTTTCACGGAATGCGCAAAAACGATCAGACGCGAATTTTCGGTCGTGATTTTGTACGGATCGTCAATAAAACTCTCTTTGCGTCTGGACGTTATGTAGGCCGGACATTAGCAGCGTCTGACATCTCCTAATCACGCACACACGCCGCTATGCCGCAGCCGCGCACTCAGTACGTCAGTACTAGCGGTTCAGCGTTCTCAGAAAAAATGCGTTCAAATTCCACTTGCGTTGCACGGCCGGACTTTTGTGCGGCCGTACATCGTATATTGGCCGTCATTGCCCGTCATCTGCTGCTAGTGCGACCGTAATTATGTGCGCCAGAACGCACGTTAAAAGTGCGCTGGTCTGACCCCAGCCTTAGTGTTAATTTTTAACGTGTCAGTTAGAAGTATTTATAAAGCGCCAACAAGTTCCTTAGCGCTGTACAATGGGTGAGACAGAATAACAAGTATACATACACGTTACACACACGGAACAGAAGGAGAGAGGACCCTGCTCCAGAGCTTACAACATAAGAGGAGAGGGCGACACACTAGGTTTGAGTAGAAGTGCAACAATTGAGAAAAAGATTTTAGAACCCTTTATTTTTTTAAAGAAAAATATAAACACCCCACAAAGGGACAATAAGGAGGCCAATAAAACCTTTGCGATAATAAAGGAGGATTGGATTATTTTAAATAGAATATCCCTTCAGGGATACAAAGAGAATAGAAGAAGTTGTAGCTGGTACAAACAAATAAGTCAAAGTTATTATGATTTGATTAGGAAATCAAATCACTCACGGTAATTTTCTTTTACTACTTATAGGGCTCTATTACATTCTTCACGCAAAATTGCACGGTAACCGCATGAATTTTTGCCGCGAAGCGTTACACGTATTTCGCGTAAATTAACGCTGGTATTACAATCCTCACGCATTATTTCATCGGTCAAAAAATAACACGCATAAAAAAGACGCTCAAAAACACGCGCACATTAACGTTGCGCGCAGAAATCGGTGTGTGGACTGTTTCACGCAATTCAGCCAATCAGAATTAAGAACCACAATTGTCTCACGTTAAGTTTTTGCGCCTGTCAAAGTCAATCTGCGCATATATGCTACATCAAAAAAAAAAAAACACGCACAACTTCTCAATTTTACTGTCTGGGTATGCGTAGAATGTGTAACTATACTTTGTTGTATTTTTTTTTTTCGTACTGGTGTATTTGGTTTCGGCCAGGACGTTCAGATTTGCGGTTACCGCCAGCTTTTCAAAGACGTTAAAATTATGCGCAAACGCTGTGCGTTAAATTTTGCGCATAGATTGTAATACCATCCGCGTACCAGCACACAAACGAATTTGCGCTCACAATGTTAAGTATAGGACGCGCAAAGTACATTACGCTCGCGCAGCGTTCGGCAGGTTCACCCGCGGTAGACGTTAAAGCGCATTTTTTGCGCGGACATTGTAATACGATGTTCAGCGCAGAGGGTTTTACCCCTCGCGTTAATGCGTTTTTGCGCACGCTTTAACGTTTGCGCGAAGAATGTAATAGAGCCCATAATCGTTAATGACACCCAACATGTAACGAATGTAAGCCTGGACACACATAGAAAACAAACTGCCTTATGTCACTCTAAAAAATTATCATCGTTAGGAATTTCACCATTTAGAGAATTTATATTTCTGTTTAGCCAATATACCCCACAAAACTTTTAAAAACAAAACTATACAATACTTTTCAATATTTACACCTTTAATTAACTGAACAACCAGCAAAACGTTATAAGAACAATAACTTTATGACACAGATTGCTCTCCTTGCTGGAAAAGTTCTGATGGTCCAGCCTGTAACATGACCAACTTTTTGGATGAGAGCCAGTAAATGTAATTCTCAGGCTTTTTTATTGACAGGGCTTCTGTGATTTAGCTTTTAAGTCTTGTTTTACGAGTCTATAGTTTTTATAACTAAGAGAGCGGGGATAGTATCCGTGTACCACAGCCACTTGGGCAAGTAAGTTGTGGTGTCTATAATAGTCTAAATTGTGTCTATATTGTATCTATTATGTTCCTGTAATGTTCATTCTCACTTACTGTACTTCATGCTAAAATGTGTAAGCCAGAGTTGCTAGATCAAATAAAGTTCAGTTCAGGTTTGTCACGGTTCCCAGATCCCACCATGCAGTACTTAACACCCCACACTCCACAGAGCCCAGAAGCTACCAACAGAGTAGCCGTGAAAGATCTCTAACTGTCTGGTCCTTAGAATTGGCCAGGTAAACTAGCTAGACAGAAAGGGTTAACAACACGGGGAGTAGTCAGCGGAGCCAGAATCAGGAATACAGAGTTCAGAATGGTCAAAAGGAATAGCCGGGTCGATATCAGAGCAGTGACGTAGTACAAGAAAATGGTCTAGGGCAACAGAAGGCAGAATAGTCAGAAACAAGCAGAGGTCAATAACGGGTTAATTCAATATAGCAGTCAGGTACAAGGAGCTCAGGTATGGATAACCACGATCTGGCAACTGCTGAGAATACACTGAGGGTTTTTAAAGACCTTCACCAGGCCACGCCCCCCACTCAAGCCGCGCCTCATGCAACCACCTCCCTGTCTGTCTCCATTTAAACCGGGCATTGGTCAGCGAGCAGCATCAGACATGCTGCCCTCAAGCACACAGGTAGGGCTGGAAGCTCCCAGCGTTACAAGGTTGCTGCCACCCACCTTTGAGCTGCCACTGGAAAGTCCTCACTCCAAGGACATAGCACAATATCAAGAAAAATACTCCAGTATAGCAGGAAATTTTTTGGTTTTATTCCATCAACAGTAGAACAACGTTTCGACCTACAACCAGGTCTTTGTCAAGTCTACTAAACATATCTCTACACTTTCTTAAATACATCATGAGTAATTAACGTCATTAAAAACAGTGGTGTTATACCCATTCCTCATTGTAACACCTGTTTGAAATGATTGTGTCCACAGCACAAACATTGCCTTTAAAACCAATGTTGCTACCATGTCTTCAATGGTGTCAATTGTAGATTTATTAGTACATATCAATTAAATTTATTAAATGCAAAATCTGCTTAATTTTTCACATAACACTTAAATTAACCCATTCCCACCATTGGAGACCTAAATAGCTACGATGAAGCAGAATTTCATAATCCCCAATTGTTGTGACCTGCACTATAGAAAGGGTGCATAATCCGCCTCTCTATTTAACCCTTGGGGGGACATCACATTTAAATGGTAAATCCAATAAAGTTCTTTCCTTTTCAGGATTTTCTCTCTATCCTCCCCTCTGGTAAACTTAGGGATACCTTCCACTACCTGAAATCTCAGCTGTGAAACGTCATGCCCGAATTCCACAAAGTGGCATGGTACTGGAAGCTCCACCTTTTTGGTCCTGATATCAGATTTATGTTGATGGAATAAAACCAAAAAATTTCCTGCTATACTGGAGTATTTTTCTTGAGAGAGTTGCTAGATCGTTCACGATGCAGGATGCTGTGGGCTAATGTTGTGACATTTCAGCTGTGATTAAGACAGGTTATACCTGAGCAAGGGATACTTCAAAGCGTACTTCCAGATCAGTGGTAGATTATTGGGTTTGCTCCCCAAAATTATGTGAGGCATACATTTAAGATATTAAATTCCCAGAAAAACATTGCGCGAGATGTTACACACAGCCTTGCATGATCTCACAGGAGCACGGCTGAGTGACTCACAAATGAGCTCATTCACAGATGCTGATGGTTGCTCGCGGGTCTGCAACCAGCATGAAAATGGGGCCCATCAACTAAGGCTGGGGTCAGACGAGCGCACTTTTAACGTGCGTTCTGGCGCACATAATTACGGCCGCACTAGCAGCAAATGACGGGCAATGATGGCCAATATACGAAGTACGGTCGCACGAAAGTCCGGCCGCGCAACGCAAGTGGAAAAGAACGCATTTTTTCGAGAACGCAGAACCGCTAGTACGGACGTACAGAGTGCGCAGCTGCGACATAGCGGCGTGTTTGCGTGATTAGGAGACGTCAGACGCTGCTCATGTCCGGCCTACATAAAGTCCAGACACCCAAAGTTTCCTGGTTTGGATCCGTAAAAAATCACGCACGCAAATGCGCATCGTATGACCGTTTTCGCGAATTCCGTGAAAAAATACGTCAATTCGTTCGGACGCACTTTTTTACGTTCGCGTGTAAAAATGCTTTCGTTTGACCCTAGCCTAAGGGGTTAATTTTGAATTAGAGCAGCCAGACCCAGCTTGTAGATACTGTGATCTACTGGGGTTTCACCCCTCTGGATGGTGACACTCGGTGCGGTCCGCACCCCCCGCACCCCTTAGTAACGCCACTGCCGTACTTGATCCGGGAACATGTACTTCTTCAAAGACTATCAGACAAAATTCATCGTTCTTTCAATGAAGAAAAGTGCACGTTGTATCTTGTAAAACAATTGGATAAAGATACTTTGCACACTTATCAAACTGACATTCATATGTGAAGAATGAGATACAACAGTATCACTATCAGCCAAAGATACGCTATAGAATATGTTGATACTTTATATATTAGATATGAACTGCTGGGGCCATGCTCTGTTCTTACAAGCTCACCTTGATGATAAGATCTCGCACGTCTCTTCTGAGAAATCGATTTGAAGTGAAAATGAAAGCGTTATATATGTTAAAGTTTAACTAGTATTTTTTTCTGGAATTTCCAATGTGATTATAGCCCATTATATATAATGCATGTAATGAGTCGTACAAGCTAATAAATCACTCGTACACCGGCAAGTGAACATCAATATGAGCGGGACACTCTCCAAATCCCCTCTGAGTGAGGATGAGAATAAACAGGCAGAGGAGGCAAAACAGGTAGCGATGAACATCCTGAACGACGCTCTGAGGAAAAAGGACCATCTGCTGGTGGAGAATCCAGAAGATTTCAGTAACGACCCTTACTATAAATTTATTAGCCCAAGCCTGGTACGAGATCTCATCAGTGAACTGAGGAAAGTGACCTTCACCAGAGGAGAAGAAGACGGAGGCACCAATGCTTATGTTTATCCTCTAGAAGATAGTAGAGTCATTTATCTCTGCCCGCCGTTTTGGGAGAGAAGTGAAATATTTCAAGGAAGATCTCGTGCAGGAACATTAATCCATGAAGTCTGCCATTTTTTGGGGTATGATCACACCGTTGAAGAAACCATGGAGAATGCAAAGAAAGAAAAGTTTCAGCAACGAAAATTACTGCCGCTGACAGCTTACCGTATACCATTAGTTTTTTATTCCGACATGATTCACAAGAAACCCTACACGGACGGATCCTACAGCTGCTGCGGTGACAGAGCCAGGGACTCCTTGTGCGTCAGATCTAGGATGAGCGATCACATAAGGTAACGAAAAAGTATAAGCTCTGCTTTTGATTTATGATATTGCTGAGAAATCGTTTCAAATAATTACACTAAATGGATAAATGACTATAAAAAGGATTTGACGTCTATGCAGCAAAATAGAACGTATGAGGCAATAACATTATAAACAAAGCCTTGTTAAAGGGTCGCTCTATTCATCCTGACCACTATAGTGTTTTAAAGGGGTCAGGATGTGAGGAGTGTCCCCCTTCTACCCCCCCTGATCTGGTGAAATTGCTGGGTCAGATGCAGGAGTTTCCTCCACCCCACCCAGCGTTGGATTTTAGGGTTGATCACCGATTTGTTTTTCGGTTCGATTCGGTTCGATTTGTTCGGATGTTTAAAATTTTCGATTCGGCTCGTTTCGACCGATTTCTGTTTCGATTCGGTTCGGCTCGTTTTTCATGTACATTTTTTTTCGGAATATCGACCATTTTTCGTGTTTTCAGGTCACTTTGCTCGTTTTTTGTATCGACTTTTCGGAAATTTCGGAAATTTTCGTTTTTTCGGAACGTCTGTTCTCCACGTTTCAAAGTGTCTACGATAATTCTGGCGATTCTATCGTGTTTTTTTTTATTAAATAAAGATCCTTTTTTTTCTTATGAATAATTGAATATACATTTCACAACTTTATTTAATCATATTAAAATGGTATGAAAGCCAAGGAACAAAAAAAATGAACAAAACGATTTAAAAAAACGCTAAACTGACCCGAATGCCACAAGAAACAAGTGATACGCATTTACAAATACAAAATTTACAGAATCAGCGATATAACCGATAATAGTTAAATATACGATGTCCAGAATTACCGAAATGGAACCGAAATCACGAATGGAACCGAAATCATGAATAGAGCAAAAATAAATTTCGATTTGACACATTTCAAGTCCATTCGGAAAAACCGAAATTTTTTCGTTTCAGCTCGGAAAACTTTTCGGATCTATCGGTTTTCGGGTCCGACCCGATTCGGAAATTCGGCCGAATCCAAAAACACGAATCGGGAAATTTCGTGAAAATTCCGAAATTCCGAAACCCGAAACGCACATCCCTATTGGATTTTGAATTTCCCGGCTGTCGGTCATCAGTCTGGTCCCTAGTGACGTTGGCAGGGACAGAGCACACCGACGTCACCCTCTGAGAACATTTACTTTTGTGGGTGATGGATTGTATCTGTGCATGCTCGTGCAGCTCCGTCCGATTCCTCATCCTGCATACATAAAGTGCGCCAGTCCCGTAGCGCTGCGCAATTTGCAATTTCTACGCTACGCAAGTTGCATAGGGGTGCAAATTGAGCAGAAAAGCCTCTGGGTAAGGGACTCCCTGAGCCGAAGAGGAGGAGCGAGCAGCGAGGAATACAAGGTGATTACATTTATCAAAAATATGGGGGAAAAAAAAATTGGGCAGAGGCTGTCAGCAGGATCTACCCAATTATTTAAAAGCAAAAAAAGGGAGCTGGACGTGGACAGTCCGCTTCCTAAATCTTTCAGGGTTATTCAAAGAGATGCGAATGGCTGGAGAAAGGTAACTGAACGCTGAAAATCAGCGTTCGGTTACCTTTCTTGGCCATTCGGCTATCCAGAGAGCAGGCAATTTGCCAAATCCTGGCGAATTGCCTGCACATACGGTGCCTGTTCGAGGGCAGTGAAATCCCCATGAAAATGCACTGCTTCGGCTATTCAGAGAACACAAACCAGCAGTGAAAGGTTCCCGAATTGCCCTGCCGTTCAGTGGTTTCATTCGGCAAATTTATTCAGGAGAATCCCATAGGCTTCAATGTTAAAAATATTCCCGTTTTAATTCAGTATCTAATAAACCGTTCATAATAAAATTCTGCAGTAAAGAGTCTCTTTATTTATAGATTTTTTAGGATATTTTAAGCATTTTTCTGATTTTTTTTTAAATTTCAGACATTTTTGCTCAGTAGTTTCTTTGCAAACAGCGTTTCACTTTTCAAACATTCAAGCAAACTGTTTTTCTAATTTATTCACTGCCTTCGTCTGCGGTGTCGGCTTTTTCCGGTGGCTTTGCTGTGTGTGATCGGCTCCTGCTCGGGTTTTTACGGCATTTTCGGTGGGTTAATCCAGATGTTTTTGGGGGTTTTCGGCGTTCAATCGGTGGGTTTTGCGGTTAGTTTTCGGCAGGTTTGCGGTAGCTTTTCCCTGCAATTCGGGGACCCTGTGGTGCTTGCTGAATACAACGCAGGGTCGCCGAAATGGGATCGGCAAAACAAACTGAATTGAAGAGAACGAAAAGTCACCGAACCTGCGGTGACTTTTCAATTCCCCTGTTTGTTCGTGAAATCAAGCCAGAGAGAGATTTATAAAGTGTCAGCTTATTCCACTGTGCTTTCAATTACGTATATTAAAACACGTATTTCTGGTTAAACTGTTTTGTGTGGTGAGGAAAATCAAGGCGGAAAAAAGAGTAACGGGAAAAAGTTTTGCTGAAAAAAAATCCCAAAAAATGCCTAATAGATCCTAAAAAAAAAATAATTAATAAAGAGACTTTTTGCGGCAGATTAAAATAATAAACAGTTTATTAGATATTTAATAAAAACAGGAATATTTTTAACATTGAAGCCTATGGGATTCGCCTGAATAAACCTGCCGAATGAAACCACCGAACAGCAGGACATTTCTCTGACCTTTCTCTGCTGTTCGGTGCCTGTGAATAGATTAACCATTGCTTCTCTATGGGGGATTTCACTGCCGCCGAACAGGCACCGTATTTCGCTGGCAATTTGCCAGAATTTGGTGAACTGCCTGCCCTTTGAATAGATGGATGGCCCCGAAATGTCACCGTATGGGGAAATACACTGTTCGGTGACATTTCGGGGCCAGATCGGCTCTCTTTGAATAACCCCTTCAGACTTGCACACTTGCTCACACTCACACTCAGACTCAATATTTTAAAAGTTCAGACAAGGATTTATCAAGAAAAACAAAGTTTATCCTCAAAAGTAAAAATCCCTAGTTACTATTATTATTAATATTAACTTTCACTGTCATTTACACATTCCACATATTCCGCAGGGCTTTTAATTACATTGTAGCACGGGATTAAAAAAAAAGTCTTTCTGGTTTAACATTTTCTTTCCCTCTGTTGCCTGGAGAACCAAAACAATGCAAACTGACTAGTAAAGGGGTTACTCAATAAGGCTGGTGTCAGACGAGCGTAGTGTTCACGTCCGTGATTGCGCCTAAAAGTACGTCCGTGATAGCATGACAGAAAGCCCATTGGAGCCTGACACATGAAGTACGTCCGCACTGAACTACGGACGCACCGCGGCTCACAGACGCAAGGCAGGCAAGAACGTACAACCCCTAGAACGGCCGCACAAAGTGCGCTGCGTCCGCAACGTCTGCATAGCTTTGTGTGTGAGTGATGGAACGTGGTCAGACGGACTGCATTTATACTGTATGATTTAGGCTAAGGTCAGACGAAAGCAGTTTTAACGTGCGTTTAGACGCACAAAATCACGGCCGTGCTAGCAGCAAATGACGTCCAATGCCGGGGAACATACGACGAACGGCCGCACGAACGTTCGTCCGCGCAACGCAAGTGGCAAACAAACGCATTTTTTCTAGAACGTCAAACCTCTAGTACGGACGTACAGAGTGCGCTGCGTCCGCTAGAGGCGTGTTTGCGTGATTGGGAGACGTCAGACGCTGCTAATGTCCGGCCAACATAACGTCCAGACGCAAAAAGTGTTTTATTGATCATCCGTACAAAATCACGGACGAAAATGCGCATCGTATGACCGCTATCGCGTATTCCGTGAAAAAATACGTCCATTCGTTCCAACGCACTTTTTCACAGACAACGTGAAAAATGCGTTAGTCTGACCCTAGCCTAAGACCTCAGGGTCGAAACGTCACTGATTTTTTGAAGGTTGCTGTTCCATGAATAAACCGTTTGGCACTTCTTATCCACTGGAGATCCATCATTTCTTCCATTTCTACTTATCCAGGGGGCTGGTGGCATCCCCATCTGATTGGAATCTCGTGGAGACGGTTGGTTTATCAGGTTTCCCACCGTGGCGTTGTTCGTGGCGCTTCTATGTTGCATTTATACGTCCAGCATTTTTCACGGACAAAATGGTTTTGCTTTTTAATTTATGTTTCCCCTCCTACATCCGTCAAAAAATAACTTCAGTGAAAAAACGGACTGTGTGACCACTACTGCGTCTTCCGTACTGACGTCTGTCCGTGTGCACTGACGTACAGTCCGTAGAAATCACGCTCGTCTGACCCTAACCTAAGAGCCAAACGTGAATTTCAGCATATGGTGCAATTTCACGCCAGTTCAGGTATTCAGAAAGCTGTCATTTTGCCAAATACATGCGAATTGTGAGCAAAATACAGTGCAGTCTGCCTCAGATCTCCGCAAGTCGGCGACAATGTAATTCCCTACAGAGAAGTAATGGTTAATATATTCAGAGAATACCGAACTCCAACAAAATGTCAGTGAAAAGCCCTGATTTCCAGTGCTTCAGTTCGACAGGTTTAAATCCCATAGAAATCAATGGGAAAAAAAACACTGTTTTTATTCGACCGTTTATTCATTTCTCTTATAGCAAAAAGTCTGTTTATTTATATTTCTAGAATTTTCTTAGGCATTTTTCTGGATTTTTTTCAGTGAAATTTTTGATTCTGACTTTTGTAAAAAAAAAAATTAAAGGATTGTTTTAGGCTAGGGTCAGACAAACGCATGTTTCGCATTGTCCGTAAAAAAGTGCGTCCGAACACATTGACGTATTTTTTCACGGAAGACGCGATAGCGGTCATACGTTGCGCATTTCCGTACGTGATTTTTGACGGAGCTATTAAAAACAAATGGACGTGATGTTGGCCGGACATGTGCAGCGTCTGACGTCTCCTAATCACGCACACACGCCGCTATGCCGACGCAGCGCACTCTGTGCATCAGTACTAGCGGTTCTACGTTCTCGAAAAAATACGTTCGTTTGCCGCTTGCTTTGCGGGGCCAAACTTTTGTTCGGCCGTACATTGTATATTGGCCGTCATTGGACGTCATTTGCTGCTACTACGGCCGTAATAAAGTGAGGCTGCACGCGCGTTCGCACTGCGTTCGTCTGACCCCCAGCCTTATTCTGTAACCAACCTTTTTATTATTTTTTATAGGACATTTTTTTTATTATTTCCATGCATTTTCTTGCATCTTTATTGGTTTTAAACGCCTTTTAAAAATTGCGCGGTTTTTTCGCGGCTGATCAGTTTTTTATGGTGTCGTTCGGCGGCCAATCGGCGGTGGAATATTGATTAATCCTTCTGGTCATTGTTTCATATGTTTCCGTAATTTTTTTTGCCTGCTGCTTGAGGTGCACAGGAGGAGACTTCCCACTTTTTTCAGCAACTGACATATTTGTATCACTTGTGGTTTGTGTGCCGCAGCCACCCACCCTGCCCTAGGCTTAATCTACTGTGTGCTTTAACCCTTTCACTACCAAGTGATTTTCCAAAAATCCAATGTCAGGAACCAGTGTTTTTTTTTTTTTTGGAAAATCATTGTTAATTATTTAGTCAGAAATATTTGTGAATATTCTACATGTATTCCTTACTGTAATAATCTAACTCAATGAATTCTATTTGGCAGGTGAGTGGCACCATCTACTTGCCAAAAGGAGTTACTGCAGTTAGAGCTTGTTGCTCCGTGCATCGATTGGGGAAAGCCCGATATGTCAGGACATTCCCCAGCCGATTTTAAACAGTTTTTATCACTTTGGGCATTATGCCCACAGGGCTAAAATTTGTAGACACCTTCTGCAGCCCAAATGTAAACAAAACGTTTGCAACAATTGAATTTCATTTGCCAGGATACAGCACAGCCCCAGATAGTGTATACGCAATCATATCAGTAAAGGGGTTGAAAAACCCAATGTAACTAAAATTCACACATTTGTATCTTTAGCCTCATATGTCACTTTTAACCTACTAACACGTATTTTTTCTGTTAACAGAAAGCTATTTCCTAGTCGGGTGACCGGTGACCGGAAACGCACTGATGACAGTCCTCTTGATGATTTGGAAATGAATATGAACTTGCAGTGTGTTATATAGAGCATTACACACAGACATACCAGCAATACGTTAGATCCAGGCACCACAGACAAGAACACAGAGTTTTGGATTCTGCAGGCACCAGCATTCCCAGCCCATTACATTAGGGTGTACGCCCTTGGGGAACCTTCATTAATCAAAAACTTATGTTTAGGAGATTTTGCACAAAATGCACATTTTTCATTAGAAATAACAAGCCTGTAATCAGAGACACTGTCAGTTTTTATGTTTTTCATCATGAACCAGATAAGGGACATATAAAATATGAATATAGGAGGTGAAATAGGACTTCATCACCCAACACACCCGCTGCCAGGCACGTCTCAAGCCACTGTGCTGCCTGGATCCAAGGATGAAATGCTACCTCCTAAAAAACAAAAAACATGCAGCGTGTACGAGCATATCACAGAGCTGCACAGCAATAAAACTTACAGTAATGTGCGGTGTGTATGAGCGTATCACAGAGCCCCACAGCAATATAACTCACAGTAATGTGCAGTGTGTATGAACGTATCACAGAGATCCACAGCAATAAAACTCACAGTAATGTGCGGTGTGAGTGTATCACAGAGCTCCACAGCAATAAAACTCACAGTAATGTGCGGTGTGTATGAGCAGATCACAGAGCTCCACCGCTATAAAACTCACAGTAATGTGCGGTGTGTATGAGCAACCACAGAGCTTCACAGCAATAAAACTCACAGTAATGTGCAGTGTGTATGAGCATATCACAGAGCTCCACAGCAATAAAACTCACAGTAATGTGCGGTGTGTATGAGCGTATCACAGAGCCCCAAAGCAATTTAACTCACAGTAATGTGCGGTGTGTATGAGCAGATCACAGAGCTCCACCGCTATAAAACTCACAGTAATGTGCATTGTGTATGAGCAACCACAGAGCTCCATAGCAATAAAACTCACAGTAATGTGCGGTGTGTATGAGCGTATCACAGAGCTCCACAGCAGTAAAACTCACAGTAATGTGTGGTGTGTATGAGCATATCACAGCTCCACAGCAATAAAAATCACTGTAATGTGCTGTGTGTATGAGTGTATCACAGAGCTCCACATGTCCCACCACACACACGGTCACACCCACACACACACACACACTTTTCCAGGCTCCGGCCACATCGAGGTCTGCGTCGGGCACTCCAAGGTGCAGACTTTGACAGGGCAACAAAATACCACCCCTTGTAAAGGGCTGCCTGGAACCACGGCATCATTCAGCTTCATGGACGAGCTGGCCCTGCCCCCTGTGCACGTCTATGTCTGCAGGACACCTTTCACATAATCCACCATGCTCTGTGATAACTCGTTACATTGTATTGTTGTTGCAACCATGTTAAACGTTGATGATCCCGATCAGGAAGATCAAAGAAAGGCAGAGGAAATTTTATCGATGAAAGTGTCCCCTGATATTCTTTGATTTTCCTCTAAGCCGAAACTCAGGTCTGCCCTATAGGTGAGGCGAGCTGGGCGCACACCCGGAGTCCTGCACTTTGGGGGCCCCGTACCACTGCTCACACCGTCTATGTGATAAAAAGCATTGATCTGGGGGAGAGGAGGTGTCTGTCTATGGAGAGGTGTTGGAGGGGGTGTCTATCTGGGAGTGAGAGGGGGAGAATACCCCCTCAAGTCTCCCCAATAATAGGTATTAATTCTGCACTGATAATGTAATAGTATTAATTATAAAAACTGTAGCACTTTACATGACAGATACACGTGTGTTTGTTATGACTGATTACATGGTTAAAGAGCACTTTAATTACTGTTGTTCACTGGTTGTGTTATCATGTGATACATGTTTATTGGAATATATGTATTTGTTTTGGCATTAATTGACTCCGGCTTCAGGTTTGCCAGATCAGCCATGTTTTCCTGGACACATGTTACGAATTCATGCAGAGGGAGAACACAGGGAAAAGTGCTGCCCTGCAACATGTATAAGTCATATGATGCAGGAAGGAAATCAAGGCAGGTCACCTGGGATTTCTTACCTGCAGCGTATGGATTATACATGCTGCGGGGTGGCATTTTTCATGCACTGCCCATCAGCATGAATAGATTCTAGAAAAAAGAAAAGAAAAAGTAACTGCCCCTGACTGTAAGCCGCGGGGAGCACTCTAAGGCTGGGATTTAACCCGCTGTGTTTATAAATAGGAACAAGAATAAGAGACTGCGGAAACAACGGTCTCTAATATAAATAAAGCGCTTAGTACAAAGGATTGTAAAAAAATAGCTTTATTAAATCAGTATGTATTAAAATAAACATATTTTGGTGTCAACAACAAGGGTTGATGATGTTTTGTGCTTATATCACACGCAGAGGCCCTGCACCAATAACAGGATTATTGGGGAGAGAAACCAAAGTAAAAACCATGGGTGTAAGCTTTTGGTGGATGTCCAGGAAAACATGGCCAACCATGCAACCTGGACGTAGACGTAGACCTGAAAAGCCGGAAACGTCGCCAACATTTCGGTGCTCTTTTGCTCCCCGCAATTCGGGGAATCAAAGCTCTCTACTCTGCGGTCAATTCAGCATCATTCACAGTCGGGTCCCCGGAGGGAAAACCTTCCGCAATCCCACTGCAAACCTGTCTCAATCCAGCCGAAAAACCACCGTAAACCCGCCGGAAAAACCACGCCAAACACGCCGGGAAAAGCCAACAAGCTGATGAACGGGGTAAAAAAAAAGCAACCCTGATACATGAAACATGGAAATCAATAATATACACGACTGGACAATGTATAAAAATACATTTTAAGGAAGGAAATAAATCACTTAAAAAGGGAGCAGATTTATATGTTTTGTACGTGTGTGCTTATTCATATAATTTTAAAGTCAATATACACTCACACTAATCGAGATCTACTGGATATAAAGCAAACACCTTATGGATTGTTCAAGGCCAACCCATCTGCCACAGACCCCCCCGAGCCTTGATCCTTAGAACCTCCACAAAAGTGGTGGAGAGCATCCACATGGAATAGTACAGCAATGTATACGTAGGATATATCAAAGCTTACGGGCAGCTGAAAACTTCTCACCTTTAGGGATGAGCTGTTCGGTTCGATCGGTTCGGAGTTCGATTCGAACTTTGGCAGTTCGCAAACTTCGAACTTTTTGGGATGTTCGCCAAAAGTTGGAATTTTTTTTTTTAATTTTTTTTTTAAAAAAATGCTTAAAAAATCCTAAAAAATCTAAAAATAAAGAGACTCTTTACTGCAGAATATTATAAGCAATGATTTATTAGATATTGAATTAAAACGGGAATATTTTTAACATTGAAGCCTATGGGATAAAACATTCTTGTTGCTAAAACATCAGGCAGACGAGGCCCTCTAAAACAGGCACTGTAGAGGGCAGCCCGCCGGAGCCTCCCTCCCAAGGACCCCTTGAGGAGCATGCGGCCACAATATTACAGAGCTGCGACTGTGCGGGATGGCCAGCCGGGTGCATGTGGCAGAGAGGTGGTGCAGAGACTCCAGGGAGGGAGCCACGGCAGACCCCCCTTCCGCCCAACCAGGATCCAGGGAGCCCCCACTGACCACCAGGCTAAGGTAAGGCGACACATTTTTAAAAAAAAAAAAATCAGAGGACATTTTTAAATGTCCCCAGCAAAATAAAACCATTTTTTTCTTTCTAATGCTCACCTGATTCCTGGATCCACAAACTGTAGAGGTGCTGCCTGGCAGTGTGCGGAATCATATGCTGCATTAATTATACTGTAAGGCTGGGTTCACACTTGCGGATTTTTTACGCGCGCAATACGTGCGTTTTTAACCAAACCAAATCATCATTGCAGCGCGTTCACGGCCATAGACTGCAGAGTGAACACACTGCAATACGCCCCAAAGAAGCTCCTGTACTTCTTTGGGCGTAGTACGTTTTACAGCGCGTTCAACGTTGTTGAGCTGGTTTTGTAATAACAACTACTCTTGCTCTGTGCCCCAGTCTGGTATATTCCGCTGCTTGTTACTGCTGGTGCACTTCCATCCTGCCATACACTATAGCGCATTAATATTTGGGTGCACTGCCACTGACGCCTATATTACCAGATTCATATAATTTTAATATTGGACCGCAGGGTCCAAGCCTGCACTCTTCCACAATACCAGAGGGGTTACTTCCGGTGTGAAGGCACTTGCTGCCACCAAAGTCACACAGGGTTATCCAAAGAGATTCGAAAAGTCACCGCACGTTCGGTGACTTTTCGTTCTCTTCAATTCGGTTCCTTTTGCCGATTGCATTTCGGTGACCCTGCGGTGTATTCAGCAAACAGCACAGGGTCCCCGAATTGCAGGGAAAAGCTGCCGTAAACTCACCGAAAACTAACCGAATGCATGCTGAAAACAAGCAAAAACATCTGGATTAACCTTCGAAGAGGAGCCGAACAGGAGCCGAAAAGGAGCCGAATCACACAGAGCTGAAGCAGCTGTGACGTAGAGGAGGCAGTGAATAAATTAGAAAAACCATTTGTATGAATCTGGGAAAAAGAAACGCTGTTTGCAAAGAAACTACTGAGCGAAAATGTCTGAAATTTTCACAGGAGGTCCAGGAATGATAATAAGAGGGCTGTTACAAAAAAATAAGCAAACTGAAAAAAAAAAAAAAAAAAATCGGACTTTTAATTTTTTTTTAAAAAATTCAGAAAAATGCTTAAAGTATCCTAAAAAATCTATAAATAAAGAGACTTTTTGCTGCAGAATTTTATAATGAACGGTTTATTAGATATTGAATTAAAACCGGAATATTTTTAACATTGAAGTCTATGGGATTCTCCTGAATAAATTTGCCGAATGAAACCACCGAATGGCAGGGCATTAGGGGAACCTTTCACTGCTGGTTTGTGTTCTCTGAATAGCCGAAGCAGTGCTTTTTGATGGGGATTTCACTGCCCTCGAACAGGGACCGAACAGGCACCGTATGTGCAGGCAATTCGACAGGATTTGGCGAATTGCCTGCTCTCTGGATAGCCGAATGGCCAGGAAAGGTAACCGAACCCTGATTTTCAGCGTTCGGTACCTTTCTCAAGCAATTCGAATCTCTTTGGATAACCCTGACAATATTTGGGAGCACTGCCACTGACGCCTATATTACCAGATTTATATCATTTTAATATTGGACCGCAGGGTCCAACCCTGCACTCTTCCACAATACCACAGAGGGGTTACGATGTGACGGCACTGTTGCCGACACTAAAGGCCCAATTTTATAGCACCTATTGTTACTTTCATCCAAAGCCTGCATAAGTTTCACCATAATTTAGCCAAAAAATCACTAAACTTGTTCTTCGGATCCTAAAATGTCTCCTCTTTTCATACAGGCTGCCGCCCAAGCAGTTGTTTATGAATAGATTAAAGGAAAACCGTTTACCGTCATTTGAAATGTTATTTTTTTTTTTTTTTTTTAAATGTTTCCATACATCCTACAAATCCGTCACTTCACGGGCAGGTTCGTTTTTATTTTAACCCTTATTTCATGGAAAACTCACTGTTCCTTTAAAAACTTTTTTTTTTACTTTTTGTCCTTGTTTCCTGTCCCCCAGGGCACTACCCGGACCCCCATACACCTTTTATGGAAAATATCTAGCACGTGCCCCCCCCCCCGAACTGCCCATCACTCACGGCACAGCCCACAGCACTTTTCATTGCTGGTAACAGGATGATTTGCTGCAGGCTCTTCCCCGTCTCCTCTCCCACCACGTGACTGGCTGCAGGGTGTCACGTGACTGCAGCATGTGGTGCTGGCAGGGAATGAGCTGGATCAGTGTATGGTGAGAATGAATAAAGATTT
Organism: Leptobrachium leishanense; assembly: GCA_009667805.1. Taxonomy (NCBI): domain Eukaryota; kingdom Metazoa; phylum Chordata; class Amphibia; order Anura; family Megophryidae; genus Leptobrachium; species Leptobrachium leishanense. The sequence continues at coordinate 18,402,745 of CM019069.1, forward strand.
TTTTAAACAAAAAGCTATTGTATTTTTTTTTTTTTTGGGGGGAGGTGATGGGTGGGTGTATTTGACTATGGATTAGTTTTAACATTAGGGGTTAATCTTGGAGTTAAATCTAGTGCTAGGGTTACCCTAAGGCTAGGGTCAAACAAAAGTATTTTTACACGCGAACGTAAAAAAGTGAGTCCGAACGCATTGACGTATTTTTTCACTGAATTCGCGAAAACGGTCATACGATGCACATTTTCGTGCGTGATGTTTTACGAATCCAAACCAGGAAACTTTTTGCGTCTGGACGTTATGTTGGCCGGACACGAGCAGGGTCTGACGTCTCCTAATCACGCACACACGCCGCTAGCGGACGCAGCGCACTCTGTACGTCCGTACTAGCGGGTTCTGCGTTCTCGACAAAATGCGTTCGTTTTCCCATTGCGTTGCGCGGCCGGACTTTCGTGCGACCGTACTTCGTATATTGGCTGTCATTGCCCGTCATTTGCTGCTAGTGCGGCCGTGATTAAGTGCGCCAGAACGCACGTTAAAAATGCGCTGGTCTGACCCCAGCCTTAGGGATAATTTTAGAGTTTGGGTTAATTCTAGAATTAGGGACAGGACAAGAATTTTCTTTTTTTCAGGGTGTGCGGGTGTCTTTTAGGGGTTCTTCCATATATTCAGGGTGTGTGGTGTCTTTTTAGGGGCTCCTCCATATATTCAGGTGTGTGGGTGTCTTTTAGGGGTTCCTCCATATATTCAGGGTGTGTGGTGTCTTTTTAGGGGCTCCTCCATATATTCAGGGTGTGTGGGTGTATTTTTAGGGGCTCCTCCATATATTCAGGGTGTGCGGGTGTCTTTTTAGGGGCTCCTCCATATATTCAGGGTGTGTGGGTGTCTTTTTAGGGGTTCCTGCATATATTCAGGGTGTGTGGTGTCTTTTTAGGGGTTCCTCCATATATTCAGGGTGTGTGGGTGTCTTTTAGGGGCTCCTCCATAATTCAGGGTGTGCGGGTGTTCTTTTTAGCGGTTCCTTCATATATTCAGGGTGTGTGGGTGTCTTTTTAGGGGCTCCTCCATATATTCAGGGTGTGTGGGTGTCTTTTTAGGGGTTCCTCCATATATTCAGGGTGTGCGGGTGTCTTTTTAGGGGTTCCTGCATATATTCAGGGTGTGTGGTGTCTTTTTAGGGGCTCCTCCATATATTCAGGGTGTGCGGGTGTCTTTTTAGGGGTTCCTCCATATATTCAGGGTGTGCGGGTGTCTTTTTAGGGGCTCCTCCATATATTCAGGGTGTGTGGGGGTGTCTTAGGGGTTCCTCCATATATTCAGGGTGTGGGTGTCTTTTTAGGGGCTCCTCCATATATTCAGGGTGTGTGTGGGTGTATTTTTAGGGGCTCCTCCATATATTCAGGGTGTGCGGGTGTCTTTTTAGGGGCTCCTCCATATATTCAGGGTGTGCGGGTGTCTTTTTAGGGGCTCCTCCATATATTCAGGGTGTGCGGGTGTTTTTAGGGGCTCCTCCATATATTCAGGGTGTGTGGTGTCTTTTTAGGGGCTCCTCCATATATTCAGGGTGTGCGGGTGTCTTTTTAGGGGCTCCTCCATATATTCAGGGTGTGTGGGTGTCTTTTTAGGGGTTCCTGCATATATTCAGGGTGTGTGGTGTCTTTTTAGGGGTTCCTCCATATATTCAGGGTGTGTGGGTGTCTTTTTAGGGGCTCCTCCATATATTCAGGGTGTGTGGTGTCTTTTTAGGGGCTCCATATATTCAGGGTGTGTGGTGTCTTTTTAGGGGCTCCTCCATATATTCAGGGTGTGCGGGTGTCTTTTTAGGGGCTCCTCCATATATTCAGGGTGTGGGTGGTCTTTTTAGGGGTTCCTGCATATATTCAGGGTGTGTGGTGTCTTTTTAGGGGTTCCTCCATATATTCAGGGTGTGTGGGTGTCTTTTTAGGGGCTCCTCCATATATTCAGGGTGTGCGGGTGTCTTTTTAGCGGTTCCTTCATATATTCAGGGTGTGTGGGTGTCTTTTTAGGGGCTCCTCCATATATTCAGGGTGTGTGGTGTCTTTTTAGGGGTTCCTCCATATATTCAGGGTGTGGGTGTCTTTTTAGGGGCTCCTCCATATATTCAGGGTGTGCGGGTGTCTTTTTAGCGGTTCCTTCATATATTCAGGTGTGCGGGTGTCTTTTTAGCGGTTCCTCATATATTCAGGGTGTGTGGGTGTCTTTTTAGGGGCTCCTCCATATATTCAGGGTGTGCGGGTATCTTTTTAGGGGTTCCTGCATATTTCAGGGGTGTGGTGTCTTTTTAGGGGCTCCTCCATATATTCAGGTGTGCGGGTGTCTTTTTAGGGGTTCCTCCATATATTCAGGTGTGCGGGTGTCTTTTTAGGGGCTCCTCCATATATTCAGGGTGTGTGGTGTCTTTTTAGGGGCTCCTCCATATATTCAGGGTGTGTGGTGTCTTTTTAGGGGCTCCTCCGTATATTCAGGGATTTGATTTTAATATGGCTGCGAATGGGGAGTCAGTGTAGGGATTTGCTGAGGAGGAGCGGCAGAGACCGAACGATGGATGAGCCAGGCTGATGCGTTTTGGATGGATCTTCCTTCCATCGTAGAACATATTAATTTTTCTTTTGCTTATAATTATTTCAGTCCCTTAATTTTAACACAGACATAAAGGGTGCGTATATATATATTTATATATAAAATACAAAACAGCAAAAGGTTGCACTCAACCTCAAAACCTCATAATATGGAGTGCTCTTTCTTGGTGTTTTGTGTTTAATGTCTTAGATGCACCCGCTTAGTTTTGAGGTTGAGTGCAACCTTCTGCTGTTTTGTATTTTATATATATGGAGATGACAACTCCCATTTGGTGATTGCACCCCTCCCTGTTCACAGGTGCTCCACCATGACAGCCTATAAAGGCCTCGAGCTGCCGGGGAGCTCCAGGGTGAGTTGATCCTGTAAGTGCGAACTCAGGTCAAGTTAGGCTAGGGTCAGACGAATGCATTTTTCGCGTTGTCTGTGAAAAAGTGCATTCGAACGAATGGACGTATTTTTTCACGGAGTACGCAATAGCGGTCATACGATGCGCATTTTTGTCCGTGATTTTGTACGGATCATCAATAAAACCCTTTTTGCGTCTGGACGTTATGTTGGCCGGACATTAGCAGCGTCTGACGTCTCCCAATCACGCAAACACGCCGCAATGCCGCAGCTGCGCACTCAGTACGTCAGTACTAGCGGTTTGACATTCTAGAAAAAAATGCGTTCGTTTGGCACTTGCGTTGCACGGACGAGCTTTCGTGCGGCCGTTCTTCGTATGTTCCCCGGCATTGGACGTCATTTGCTGCTAGCACAGCCGTGATTTTGTGCGGTTAAAAATGCTTTCGTCTGACCTTAGCCTTAGATAGGACCTGTCAAAGATGGGGTACATTGGCGACGGTGACAGGCTTAAGCAAATTATGATCATACTTTGTGAACTGAATCCCTATCATTTAACCTCAGTCAGGTTTTTTGAGCATTTTTAAAACTGTGGTTTTTTCCCACAGAAAATGATGGAAGAAGGTGTCAATAATATGGAGTGCTCTTTCTTGGTGTTTTGTATATATATAAAAAATTAATTCTATGTATACATAATGGGCGCTATTACATAGTTATATAGTTACATAGTTATATAGTTACATAGTTATATAGTTACATAGTTATATAGTTACATAGTTACATAGTTACATAGTTATATAGGCTGAAAAAAGACATGCGTCCATCGGGTTCAGCCTCTCCCACATAACCTACTGCTGTTGATCCAAAAGAAGGCAAAAAACCCAGTCTGAAATGCTTGCCAATATGCAACATACTGGGAAAAAATTCCTTCTTGACCCCAGAATGGCGTCAGATTTCTCCTTGGATCAAGAAGCTTTTACCCACATATTAAATATTATAACCCTTAATATTCTGTGTCTGCAGGAAGTCATCCAGTCGTTTTTTAAAAGTCTGTACAGACTCTGACCCAACCACCTCAACAGGCAGAGAATTCCACAGCTTTATTGTTCTCACCGTAAAATAACCCTTCCTATGCTTTAGGCTAAATTTTCTTTCTTCCAGTCTAAATGGATGACCCCGTGTCCTGTGTATAGTCCTGTTAATGAATAGGTTATCAGACAATGGTTGATAATGGCCCCGTATATATTTATATAAGGTTATCAGATCCCCTCTAAACACTAAACATTGATAACACTAAAGTTAGTGTTTACCTGAGTGAGCGTTAACGTTAGCTGTGGTGGCCCCAGCCCAAGACGACCATATTACAATCCGAACACTAACGGGTTAAAAAAAATACATTAGCAATTGGGATCTTGCGCTCTTCAGTGCCAGGTTACTGTACTTTGCGCTCCCTATACTTAACATGGGGAGCGCAAAGAGTTAATTAGCGCTGGATTACAATATACTAACGCTAATTACCGTCCCGCTGCGGTTACTGAGAAGTTACTCACAGCCAGGAGCTGGTGCTAAATGATACGACTTCAGCGGAATCCGTCAGCACCAGCTGAAAATAAAACCAAAAAGCCCATACTCCCATCCCGCGGCGAGAACGGCAGCTCCATCCGCTTCTTCTTGCCGCCGGGAGCAGTGAGAGACAGGGGAAAAAAATCACTCCGCCAACCTGCTGGATCTCGTGAGGTGAGATCCTGCAAGTCATGTGACCGGCAGCGTTAGCCTCAATGGACTCCATGGAGAGGATGCTTGCAGCAGCACTTAGAGCTGCCGCGAGCATCACGTGGCTTAGCGCCGTGTTACGTTGCAGGCTGCTGGATTAGCGCCTGCCCCGTAATATTACGCTAAAACGGGGACGCTAAGGAGAAAACTGCGGCGCACATTATAATATCCACCTTAGCGGCGCGCCCCTGTTTTAGCGAGATGATTGTAATTAGGGATGTGCGTTTCGGGTTTCGGAATTTTCACGAAATTTCCCGATTCGTGTCTTCGGATTCGGCCGACTTTCCGAATTGGGTAGGACCCGAAAACCGATAGATCCGAAAAGTTTTCCGAGCCGAAACGAAAAATTTTTGGATTTTTCGAATGGACTTGAAATATGTCAAATCGAAATTAATTTTTGCTCTATTCATGATTTCGGTTCCATTCGTGATTTCGGTTCCATTTCGGTAATTCTGGAAATCGTATATTTAACTATTATCGGTTATATCGCCGATTCTGTAAATTTTGTATTTGTAAATGCGTATCACTTGTTTCTTGTGGCATTCGGGTCAGTTTAGCGTTTTTTAAATCGTTTTGTTCATTTTTTTTGTTCCTTGGCTTTCATACCATTTTAATATGATTTAAATAAAGTTGTGAAATGTATATTCAATTATTCATAAGAAAAAAAGGATCTTTATTTAATAAAAAAAACACGATAGAATCGCCAGAATTATCGTAGACACTTTGAAACGAGGAGAACAGACGTTCCGATAAAACGAAAATTTCCGAAAAGTCGATACAAAAAACGAGCAAAGTGACCCGAAAACACGAAAAATGGTCGATATTCCGAAAAAAAAATGTACACGAAAAACGAACCGAACCGAATCGAAACAGAAATCGGTCGAAACGAGCAGAATCAAAGTTTAAACATCCGAACAAATCGAACCGAATCGAACCAAAAAAAAAAAAATCGGTGCACAAGCCTAATTGTAATATGACCCAATTTGTACTAAGTATAAAACGTGTAAATAAAATGAAGGAAATCATTAGATTTTCATTTTTTTGCAATTCAACTACTCGTGCGATCCCACACCGCGTTCCCATAATGCACGATGCAACTCGATAATCAGCTTCAAGAGTTTCAGTCCCAAATCGCAGGAGCACCAAGTGCGGACCCACATAAAAATCCTCTGGCAAACTATCATCTGATATATCTGAAGGTCAAACAGTAGCAGGATTATTATTTAACCCCTTAAGGCAGGAATGAGCAACTGTAGCCCTCAGATATTGTGGAACTACATCTCCCATGAGACTTACAGGGTAATTCAAAGAGATTCGAAAAGTCACCGCACGTTCGGTGACTTTTCATTCTCTTCAATTCGGTCCCTTTTGCCGATCCCATTTCGGTGACCCTGCGGTGTATTCAGCAAGCACCACAGGGTCCCCGAATTGCAGGGAAAAGCTGCCGCAAACCCGGCGAAAACTAACCCACAAAACCTGTCGAATGCACGCCGAAAATCCGCAAAAACATCTGGATTAACACGTCGAAGACGCCAGATAAACCCGAGCAGGAGCCGATCACACGCAGCGAAGCCTCCGGAAACAGCCGAGACCGCAGACAGAGCGAAGTGAATAAATTAGGAAAACAGTTTGTATGAATGATTGAAAAGTGAAACGCTGTTTGCAAAGAAACTACTGAGCGAAAATGTCTGAAATTTACATATAAAATCCAATGAATGATAATAAAAAGGGCTGTTACAGAAAAAAGAAGTAAAGTTAAAAAAAAATCTGACTTTTTTAAAAAAAAAAATCAGAAAAATGCTTAAAATATCCAAAAAAATCTGTAAATAATGAGACTTTTTACTGCAGAGTTTTATAATGAACGGTTTATTAGATATTGAATTAAAACGGGAATATTTTTAACATTGAAGCCTATGGGATTCTCCTGAATAAACTTGCCGAATTAAACCACCGAATGGCAGGGCATTTCGGGAACCTTTCACTGCTGGTTTGTGTTCTCTGAATAGCCGAAGCAGTGCATTTTCATGGGGATTTCACTGCCCTCGAACAGGCACCGAACAGGCACCATATGTGCAGGCAATTCGCCAGGATTTGGCGAATTGCCTGCTCTCTGGATAGCCGAATGGCCAAGAAAGGTAACCGTACGCTGATTTTCAGCGTTCGGTTACCTTTCTGAAGCAACTCGGATCTCTTTGAATTACCCTGTGTGCCAATCAAATGAATGGATGAGCCCCATGGCAGATTTAAGGGGTTATTCAAAGAACTGAATTGGCTCCAAAATTGCACCGAATGGTGATTTTTCCCGAACGGTGCAATTCCAGAGCCATTTGACAAATCAAAAAGTTGGCAGTTTGACAAATTTCTTGCAAAATACAGTGCCTGTTCGGCGGCAGTGAAATCCCCCATACAGAAGAAATGGTTAATGCATTCACAGACACCGAACAGCAGAGAAATGTCAATGACATGCCCTGATGTTCGGTGGTTTCATTCAGCAGGTTTATTCAGGCGAATCCCATAGGCTTCAATGTTAAAAAATCACATTTTAAAAAAATATTTATTACACTGTTTATTCTTTTAATTGCAGCAAAAAGACTCGTTATAAAAGTCTCGTTATAGGATTTTTTTAGGAATTTTTCAGGATTGTTTTGGTAAAACAATTTTCAGATTTTTTTAAATAGCATTTCTTTGTTTTCTGTAACAGACCTTTTTATTATTATTCATAGGATCTTATATGTAAATTCCAGGCATTTTCATCCAGTAGTTTTTTCTTTGCAAACAGCTTTTAATAAGCGTTGCGTTTTTTTTTACCTGTTAGTCGGCTTGGCGGCTTTTTCCAGCGGTCGGTCGGTGCTCTGTTCGATGGATCGTTGGCTTTTATCAGATACGTTCGGGGTTTTTGTGGCAGATCGGCGGTGCGTTCTGAGTTTTTTCGGCAGTTTATTGGATCAATCCAATGTTTTTTCGGCGGTTTTGCAGCGTTTTTTTAAATACGTTCAGCAGATTTTCCCTGCACTTCAGGGACCCTGCGGTGAATCCTGAATTCACCGCAGCGTTGGAAAATTTGATTCCCCCAAAGTGCGGGGAACTTTCCGGTGGAATTTCAGTGCTTTTTGAATAACCATGTTAGTTTCAAAACACCTAGACGGCTGAGGTTACTGAATCCTGATTTAAGGTTTAATCTCAAACTCCACCTACCCCCTCCAGAAGGTGATACATACAATTCCCCGGATTATTTCTTTGCAATATATGCAATTCATATCTTCTGGTAAGTAATCCATGCTGCGCAGTGATGTTTAGTGATAACTGAGGACTTGCAACATTGTTACCAGTTTTTAGGCTTAATATAATGTTTATAAACATTGTATAAATAACAGATCTATTCAATAAAGGGGAAACTCAGGAGAAGTGAAAATTCTAGGTCAAAATAGCCAAACCAGGAAAATTCTCCATTTTATTTTACTTTCCAAATCGACTATTTGGTCTAGATTGTTCTCTTCTACTGCCAATTCTCCTGAGTGTCACCTTTCTCTGAATAACCCTGTTAGTCTATTTAATTGTGATTTATTCTGATTTTTCATTGAACTTTATCTTCTTGTATTTCTTGTAATCCTTCATGAAGTTCTCATTGCTCAGTGCCATAGGGTGTAGCGCGGTCTGGTAATCTCTTATTTTAGCTGATACACAAACGGTGCAGAAACGTAAAAAACAGCAGTGGGCACTTACGGACAGACAATCGTAAAACCGCCTGGTCACTAAGGGGTTAAATACGCCAAAATACTTCATAGAAATTAGGGTTGCACCGATACCGATACTAGTATCGGTATCGGGGCCGATACTGGGTACTGCAGGAGTACTTGGTACTCCTGCAGTACCCCCCGATATTTTTTCCGATACCGGAAGCCGGCATTGAGCCGGCTTGCCGGCATCCGAGGGGCTGCGGCGGCTGTCCGAATGCTCTATCGGCATTCGGACAGCTGCCCCTGGAGCTGCTCACGACGATACTTACCTTCCTGGGCACCGCCGAGAATGTCTCCGCGCGCGCGCTTTTTGGAAGGACCCCAGCCGCGACCATGTGATCACGGCTGGGGTCCTTCCAAGAAGCGCGCGCACGGAAACTTTCCCGGCGGCGCCCAGGAAGGTAAGTATGAACACACTGAGCAGCTGCAGGGCCTGTCTGAATGCGGATAGAGCATTCAGACAGGCCCTGCAGCTGCTCTCCGCTCATACTTACCTTCCTGGGCAATGCTGGGAAAGTTTCCGTGCGCGCGCTTCTTGGAAGGACCCCAGCCGTGATCACATGGTCGCGGCTGGGGTCCTTCCAACGAGCGCGCGCACGGAGACATTCCCGGCGGCGCCCAGGAAGGTGAGTATGGGGGGGGGGTCCAAGCTGCGGGGCATACCCATGTGTGAGCTGGGGGGGGCATATCCATGAGCTGGGGGGGCATATCCATGAGCTGGGGGCATATGCATGTGTGAGCTGGGGGGGCATATCCATGAGCTGGGGAGCATATCCATGAGCTGGGGGGGCATATCCATGAGCTGGGGGGGCATATCCATGAGCTGGGGGGGCATAACCATGAGCTGGGGGGCATAACCATGAGCTGGGGGGCATAACCATGAGCTGGGGGGCATATCCATGAGCTGGGGGGCATAACCATGTGTGAGCTGTGGGGGCATATCCATGAGCTGGGGGGCATAACCATGTGTGAGCTGTGGGGGCATATCCATGAGCTGGGGGGCATATCCATGTGTGAGCTGGGGGGCATATCCATGTGTGAGCTGGGGGGCATACCCATGTGTGAACTAGGGGGCATATCCATGAGCTGAGGGGCATAACCATGAGCTGGGGGCCATAACCATGTGTGAGCTGGGGGGGCAAATCCATAAGCTGGGGGGCATATCCATGTGTGAGCTGGGGCATATCCATGAGCTGGGGCAGTATGAATATATATATATATATATCTATCTGGGGGGGATATATACATGTGAGCTGGGGGCATTTTTATAAGGTCTGTTCTTATTGGAAAGCGTCACATGACATTAAATAAAAGTATCGGTACTCGGTATCGGTGAGTACTTTTAAAAAGTACCGGTACTTGTACTCGGTCTTAAAAAAGTGGTATCGGTGCATCCCTAATAGAAATGTATGGTAATTTCAGTTGTGCAGGGAAAGCCTAACAGTAGCTTTTTTTTCAAACTGTCTGGCAAATACTTCAACTTGCAACATTGTGTTTACAAACATTTGTTGCAAGGTGTTCAGCAGAGGCTGGAATTTAAAACGCTTGATTCTTCCATAGGGGATTAAAGACGCTAAAATAAGAGATTACCGCGCGGTCTTTTGCACTTTGGATTTTCCCCCATTTAAACTATCAGGTTGTGCATTAAGTGAGATCGTTTTATGCTTATACGCCTCTTCTGGGAAATTGAAGTGAAAGTGAAAGTGAAATAAGTGCTTTATATATAAACACACAGGAGATTTCAGACACTGATTTCTTTGGAATTCCCAGTTAGTTTAGATCAGGATATATAATGAGCACCATGAGAACGAAGATCATTCAACTGTAACCAGAAGATCAGTCTCAATGTCTTTTCTGTCTAGATTTTTGGGGGGATCCTCTGATTCCTCTTTGAGCTTCTTCGAGTATATAGAGGCAGAGGAAGCAAAACAGAGAACCCTGGACATCCTGAGCGATGCAGTGACTAAAAAGGAGCATCTCTTGGTGGAGAATCCAGAAGACCTCGAAGAGCATCGACTCGATAAAGACATTCCATTAATTAGTGTGAGTCTGGTACAAGATCTGATCACGGAACTCAAGAAAGTAACATTCAAGGGAGAACGCACTAAAATAAAGGAAGGTTGGATTGCTTACGTCCATTCACCATCAGACGAGAGAATTATCTATCTCTGCCCACCGTTTTGGAAGAAAGATGAACTATTAGGAATGAATTCTCGCCTAGAAACAATAATCCATGAAGTGTCCCACTTCCTAGGGTATGGGCACACCACAGAGGAGACCGTGGCTAATGGAGAGATCAAGCATTTTCAGCACCGCAAATTACTCCCTTTGTCGGTGTATGACATCGTGTATGCATTTACACGCTACATGAATCACAGGGGAACTTATGAGGACGGTTCCTACAGCTGCTGCGGCGAGAGAGCCCGAGAGTCGGTGTGTGTAAAATCTAAGATGAGCGATCACATAAGGTAAATAAAAGTATAAACACTGCTATTGTTGTAATAATGCAGAATAATCAACTGTTACATTAAATAGTCAGATTACTTTAAAAAGTCTATTCACTAAGCACCGAAATTCTGTTCAATTCCACAGGGTTATCCAAAGAGACTCAAAGTCACCGCACGTTCGGTGACTTTTCGTTCTCTTCAATTCGGTTCCTTTTGCTGATCCCATTTCCCCTGCGGTGTATTCAGCAAGCACCACAGGGTCCCCAAATTGCAGGGAAAGGCTGCCGCAAACCTGACGAAAACTCACCGCAAAACCCAGCGAATGCACGCCGAAAAGGAACAAAAATATCTGGATTAACCCGTCGAAGACGCCGGAATAACCCGAGCAGGAGCCGATCACACGCAGCGAAGCCACCGGAAAAAGCTGAGAAAAAGCCGAGATCGCAGACAGAGGCAGGTGAATAAATTAGCAAAACAGTTTGTATGAATGTGAAAGTGAAAAGCTGTTTGCAAAGAAACTATTGAGCGAAAATGTCTGAAATTTGCATATGAGGTCGAGGGAATGATAATAAAAAGGGCTGTTACGGAAAAATAAAGAAAAATTAACAAAAAAAAAATCGGACTTTTAAAAAAAAAAAAATTCTGAAAAATGCTTAAAGTATCCTAAAAAAATCGATAAATAAAGAGACTCTTTACTGCATAATTTTTTAATGAACGGTTTAGTAGATATTAAATACGGGAATACCTTTAACAGTGAAGCCTATGGGATTCTTCTGAATAAATTTGCCGAATTAAACCACCGAATGGCAGGGCATTAGGGGAACCTTTCACTGCTGGTTTGTGTTCTCTGAATAGACGAAGCAGTGCTTTTTCATGGGGATTTCACTGCCCTCGAACAGGCACCGAATAGGCACCGTATGTGCAGGCAATTCGCCAGGATTGGCGAATTGCCTGCTCTCTGGATAGCCGAATGGCCAGGAAAGGTAACCGAACGCTGATTTTGAGCGTTCGGTTACCTTTCTCAAGCAATTCGGATCTCTTTGGATAACCCTGCCAGTGTTTTCCATTTCGCTGCATTTTGGCTCACTTCGGTGATTTCATTTCGTTGAAGATTCGGTGATTTCAGTATTTATCGAATGTTCGCTGTATTTTCTTGAAAAAGGAGTCACCGGAGCAGTTATCGGACGTTGGAGAAAAGCACCGTATTAGCTTCAACGAATTCCACCAAACGACTGAAAAAAAATAATTTAGGAAATCTACTATTCTCTTAATAGGAGGTTAAATCATTAAGTATATAGTGCAAAAAAATGTATCTGAATAATAAAAAAGGTCCTTTAAAGCAGTGGTTCTCAACCTGTGGCCCATCAGAACCCACAATTTTCCTTGGTCATTAAGTCGCGACCCAAAAATAATAATTGAATTTCTAAAACATTAGAATTTATTCCACAAAACAACATGTGCAATATTCTACAATGTATGCACTTTTTACACAATTTTGTAAACAAACAGGGATTCTTTCAAAGATGGACAGAGCAGTAATCACAGCACCAGTGAAAACTAAAGCAAAAACCCAATGCAATAAACTGTAATTGAAATTAATTAGAACTTAAGGGAAAAGTGGAGAAGCTTCTTGCTCTTAATAAGTGTCTCAAAGTGTGGGGTGATGGTAGACAAAGAAACTCTAATTTAAATCACTACTGAATGAATAATAAAATATTGTAAAAAACTTAACAAACTCATCTGCTCCATGCTCCAGCATGTGCTGGCCATAGGGACTACAGGGAAATTCCCGGTGGGCCAATGGCTCAGCGAGAATGCTGGGTCATCGCATGGCTCGTGCTGCCCTTAATGGGTGTGGTAAGAACTTCCTGTCCGTAAAACAGATGCAGTCTGCCGTAGTCTCATATTGGAGCCACCGTGCCTATGAGACCGCTGCGCATACACCTCACTTTAAGACATGGTGCGCGCTCAACCTCAGTGCCGCTGCATTGCTTTACCCAATCATTCTGCAGCAGCTCCGGTGTCTGCAGAGCGATTGGTTGAGTGATCCTGATGGTTTATATACTATTTTTGTGTATGTGTATAATTAAAGTGGGCTGCTCTGGATGAAGTCCAGGGATGACTTTTTGTCCCTGTCCAGCCCTGCCTGAGCCTACGCACTTTGCGTAGCTGAACGCTATGCTAATCACATAAGTTCAAGCTGGCAATGAGAAGTCTGCAGCGCGTGTCTGGCGCTGCCTACTTCCTGAACCTACGCTCTTCAGTGCCTCAGAGAGGTGCTGAAGAACAATGGAATAGCTTGGACTAATAGGAAAGCATCATTGGTTCAAGCCATTCAAAAAGCCTCCATGGGAGGCTGCCCTATATAAATTATTATTATTATTATTATTCTTTATTTATAAAGCGCCAGCATATTCCGCAGCGCTGTACAATAAGCACAGTATAGACAGGGTTACAATACATTGAACAACATTTGACAAACAGTACAGGAGGAGATGAGGGCCCTATTCCCGTAGGAACTCACAATCTAGGAGGGTTGGGGTTGGAAACAGGAGGAGAGGACTGTAAGGTGAGAGTGATTGATGGTTGCGTCAGTGAGTTGGGTGGTAGGCTTCCTAAATAGGAACGTTTTAAGGGAGCGTTTGAAGGAAGAGAAGTTAGGGGAAAGTCTGACAGTACGAGGGAGAGCGTTCCAGAGAGTGGGGGCTGCGCGTGAGAAATCCTGCAGTCTATCATGGGAAGAGGTGATGCGGGGAGAAGCTAGGCGCAGGTCACTGTTTGACCTTAGGGAGCGGGCTGGGGTGTATTTGGTGATTAGTGAGGACAGGTAGTGGGGAGCTGAGTTAGTGAGGGTTTTTTAGGTAAGGATAAGGATTTTGAACTTAATTCTGCAGTGGATGGGGAGCCAGTGAAGGGACTCGCAGAGGGGAGCGGCAGAGACAGAGCGGCGGGTGAGGTGAATTAGCCTGGCGGAGGCGTTCAGGATGGATTGTAGGGGGGAGAGGTGGGACAGAGGGAGGCCAGATAAGAGATTATTGCAATAATCGAGTCGGGAGATTACCAGGGCGTGTATGAGTTGTTTTGTGGCGACAGCGGTAAGAAATGGCCGAATTCTGTAAATATTACGCAGTTGGTATCGGCAGGAGGAGGAAAGAGACTTGATGTGGGGGATGAAGGAAAGAGCAGAGTCCAGTGTAACTCCAAGACAGCGAACTTGGTTTGATGGGGAGATGGTGATACCCTCCACCGTGATAGACAAGTCAGGAGGTGGGGAGGCATTAGAGGGAGGAATAAGTAGGAGCTCAGTCTTTGACATGTTGATCTTTAGGTGGTGGGAGGCCATCCAGGAGGAGATGCCAGATAAACAGTCACTGACTTTTGAAAGGACAGGGGGAGAGAGATCAGGGGTAGAGAGGTAGATCTGAGTGTCATCAGCGTAGAGGTGGTAATTAAAGCCAAAGCTGTTGATGATTTTGCCCAGGGAGGAGGTGTAGATGGAAAAGAGCAGAGGTCCAAGGACAGAGCCTTGAGGTACACCAACAGATAGAGGCAATGAGGAGGAGGAGTTACCAGCAAAGGACACACAGAAGGACCTGTTGGATAAATAGGAGTCGACCCAAGCGAGTGCAGTGTCACCGAGACCCAGAGAGTTGAGGGTCTGTAGAAGGAGGGGGTGGTCAACAGTGTCAAAAGCAGCCGAGAGGTCGAGCAGGATGAGAATAGAATAGCGGCCGTGTTTTTTAGCAGTTAGGAGGTCGTTGGTGACTTTGGTGAGGGCAGTTTCAGTTGAGTGTAGGGGACGGAAGCCAGATTGCAGGGGGTCAAGTAGGGAATTGGAGGACAGGAAGAGGGAGAGGCGGTTGAAGACTAGTTTTTCTAAGAGCTTAGAGGTAAAGGGAAGCAGGGATACAGGACGGTAGTTGGATGGAGAGTTGGGATCTAGGGATGGTTTCTTTAGTAAAGGGGTAACTAGCGCATGTTTGAAGGCGGATGGAAAGGAGCCAGTGGAGAGAGATAGGTTGAAGATGTGTGTGAGAGCAGGGGTGAGGGAGGAGGAGAGGGGAGGAATTAGATGTGAGGGAATGGGGTTGAGCGGGCACGTGGTGAGATGTGAGGAGGGCAATAAGGAATTGACTTCCTCCTCAGTGGCTGGGAGGAAGCGGCAGAGGGTGGCAGAGGGGACCTCTGGGAGTGGAGGTGGCAGATAACTATCTTGTGTTGGGATGTTGCTTCTGATAGTTAGAGTTTTACTGAGGAAGTAGTCTGCCAGGTCTTGAGCGCTGAAGGCAGCTGTGGGGGGAGGTGCAGGTGGGTAGAGGAGGGTGTTGAAGGAGGACCAGAGCCGTTTAGGGTTGGAGGACAGCGTAGATATAAGAGATGAGAAGAAGGATTGTTTGGCCAAGTGGAGGGCAGAGGTGTATGACCGGAGAATAAACTTGAAGTGAACAAAATCACCTTCAGAGCGGGATTTCCTCCAGGCACGCTCTGCAGTGCGGGAGCATCTTTGCAGGTAGCGAGTCTGGAGGGTGTGCCAGGGCTGAAGCTGGCGGCGTGGGGCCTTACAGAGTCGAAGAGGAGCAAGCGTGTCTAGAGCAGAGATAAGCGTAGTGTTGTAGTGATTTGTGGCAGCATCAGGGCAGGTGAAGGATGAGGTGTGAGGGAGGTGGTGAAGTAGATTGGAGAATTGATGGGGGTCCACAGCATGTAGATTTCTGCGAGAGTGTGTGTGCGGGGTGGGGGAGCAGGGTGTTTAGGAAGTCCAGATAGGTTGAAAGAGAGAAGGTGGTGGTCAGAGATCTGGAAAGGGCGACAGTTGAACTCAGAAATGGAGCAGAGGTTGAAAAAGACAAGGTCAATAGCGTGACCATCGCGGTGGGTAGGGAGGAGGGAGGATTGTGTGAGTCCAAGGGAGGACGTGAGTGAAAGAAGTTCGGAGGCAGCAGGGGCGGAAGGATCATCAATGGGAATGTTGAAGTCGCCGAGAATTAGGCATGGAAGATTAGAAGACAGGAAGTGAGAAAGCCAGGTAGCAAAGTGGTCAAAGAACTGGGAGGTTGGTCCCGGTGGGTGGTAGATGACTGCCACCCTGAGGGCCAGAGGAGAGAACAGGCGGATGCAGTGTGCCTCGAAGGAGGAGAAGGAGAGGGATGGGGGTGGAGGGAGATGCTGGTAGGTGCAGGTGGGAGAGAGCAGGATTCCGACCCCGCCACCATTACTCTCACCCGGTCTGGGGGTATGGCTCAAGTGTAGACCGCCATGTGAGAGAGCAGCAACGGAGGCCGTGTCAGAGGGAGTTAGCCAGGTTTCAGTTAAAGCTAGGAGGTTGAAGGAGTTTGAAAGGAAGATGTCATGGATTGCTGTGAGTTTGTTGCACACAGAGCGAGCGTTCCAGAGGGCGCAGGAGAAAGAGGACAGGCGCTGAGGGATTATGGGAATGAGGTTGCTGGGCTTGCAGGGAGGTGATTTATGTGCGATGGAGATAGGATGAGAGGGAAGTGTTGGATGTGTTGTGGGGCCAGGGTTAGGGGATATGTCACCTGAATAGAGTAACAGCAGGAGGGTGAGAAAGAGAAGGTGGGAATGGGATTTGTGGGAGTGGGAGTGATTGGCAGCACGAGAGTTAGAGGGAGACCATGTTCTGAGGAAACAAAGGAGCTCATGCGAGGCCATCATGTGGGACGAGAGGAGGGAGGGAGAGATGCAGATAGTGTAGGGGTCGGTGGTAGAGGGGCAGGAGTTCCATTTAAGGAGAAAGATAGAAGTAAAGAGTAGAAGCGTGAGAGAAAGCATGATATAGACGTGAGTTTACCAGAGTAGAAATTGGGCCTTGTAGTTCCTTCCTCCAGTCCCGCAACTCCAGGAATCAACTCTGGATGTCCACTTAAGAATGCCACTTAAATGACACTGGACCCTGGCTCAATGGAGCCTGATATAGTAGTTATATAGGGCGGGCTGATTGCATTCAGGCAGTTAAAAAGTCAACACCTGAAAGGTCAACAGCTGAAGCTGAATGGGCTGTGTCAATAGGGCAGGAGATTCACATGCTAATTAGCAAAGCACATGGTGGAGAAAAACAAAAATAAATATAAATAAAAAAATAGAAAATACCAATATGCAGGCGATCAGATGATCAGATGAGATGTGGGTGTCTGAATAATGGGTGATAATGTCCTACCAGCAAAAGTATGCAGGCGATCAGATGAGATGTGGGTGTCTGAATAATGGGTGATAATGTCCTACAAATATAAATATACTTTGCATCACTGAGATGTGCATTGTGCACAGTGGCTCCTGGTGTTGGGAGACCAGAGCGTGCCACTAGTCACTGAGTCCCACCCCACACCTCCCATTATAGACCCCCCCTCACCTTGCCAATACAGAGTATTTTACCTGATGCAGCGGGTCCCTGGTGGCGCCTGGGAACATTCAGAGATAGCTTTGCCGCCTGGGACCTGCTGCTGCAGGTAAGATGCATCAGCGTGTCCCAGGCATTAGAGAGGCCTGGGGGCACTTGCCCTGTGACCCAGTCCGCCCCTGGTCGCGACCCACCACTTGAGAAACACTGCTTTAAAGCATAAAACAAATAAAGGGTTATTCAATAGAGAATCGAAAAGTCACTGCACGTTCGGTGACTTTTCGTTCTCTTCAATTCGGTTTGATTTTGTGATCCCATTTCGGCGACCCTGCAGTGTATTCAGCAAGCACCACAGGGACGTCGTAATGCAGGGAAAAGCCGCCGCAAACTCGACGAAAACTCACCGCAAAACCAGGGCGAACGCACACTGAAACCCGCAAAAACATCTGGATTAATCCCGCAGAACATGCTGGAAAAACCCGAGCAGGAGCCGATCACAGCGCAGAGCAGCCGCCGGAAAAACCCGACACCGCAGACGAATGGAGTGAAAAAAAAAACAGTACGCTTGAATGTTTAAAAAGTTAAACGCTGTTTGCAAAGAAACTACTGAGTGAAAATGTCTGAAATTTACATATAAAATCCAATGAATGATAATAAAAAGGGTGGTTACAGAAAAAAGAAAAAACAATAAAAAAGAAAAGTTTGCAAAAAATTCCAAAAATGCCTAAAAGATCCTAAAAAATCTATAAATGAAGAGACTTTTTACTGCAGAATATTATAATCAACGGTTTATTAGATATTGAATTAAAATATTTTTAACATTGAATCCTATGGGATTCGCCTGAATAAACCTGTCGAATTAAACCACCGAATGGCAGGGCATTTCGGCAACTTTTCATTGCTGGTTTTTGTTCTCTGAATAGACGAAGCATTGGGTTTCACTGCCCTTGAACAGGCACCGTAAGCTAATATAGTGCAATTTGCCGCAGATCGACACAATCTGGTGACCTTCGGTGGCAGTGAAATTCCCCATTGAGACAGTAGATAGTTTATAGGGTTGGCTGAGTGTGACAGGAGTTGGTAGATGTTTTATGGTGGCTGGCCGAGTGTGACAGGCATTGGTAGATGTTTTATGGTGGCTGGCTGAGTGTGGTAGGAGTTGGTAGATTCTTTATGGTGGCTGGCTGAGTGTGGCAGGAGTTTGTAGATGCTTTATTGCAGGGAAAAGTTGCCGAAATGCCCCGCTGTTTGGTGGTTTAATTCGGCAGGTTTATTCAGGCGAATCCCATAGGCTTCAATGTTAAAAATATTCCCGTTTTAATTCAATATCTAATAAACCGTTTATTATTTTATTCTGCAGTAAAAAGTCTCTTTATTTATAGATTTTTTAAGGATATTTTAGGCATTTTTTGGGATTTGTTTTGCAAACTTTTTTCTGTCTTTTTTTAATCGTTTTTTCTGTAACAGCCCTTTTTATTATCATTCATTGGATCTTATATGTAAATTTCAGACATTTTCGTTTTCTAGTGTCTTTGCAAACAGCGTTTCAATTTTCAAACTTTCAAGCGTACTGTTTTTTTTTTCACCTCATTCGTCTGCGGTGTCTGGTTTCTCTGGCGTGCTCGACGTGGTTAATCCAGCTGTTTTATGCGGATTTCGGTGAGTGTTCGGTTAGTGTTTGGTGGGTTTGCGGCTAGTTTGTGGCGGGTTTTTCCTGCACTACGGGTGCTTGCTGAATACACCGCAGGGTCGGCGAAATAGGATCGCCGAATTGCCCCGAAGTGCAGGTAACGAAAAGTCATCGAACATACAGTGACTTTTCGATTCTCTTTGAATAACCCTGCATATCTTTAACATAACCCCACAGAAAGAAGTGGGGGGAGTGATATCTGGTGAACGAGGTGGCCAGGGAATTGGGTCACCCAGTGGCGTCACTAGGGTCAGTGTCACCCGGTGCGGTAATTTATGGTGTCACCCCCCCCCCCCGAGTTTTTCAGATTTTTTTTTTAACTACTCTTACTCCTAAATCAGTACTCCCATATAACACTGAATGCTCATACACACAGCGCACATTACTGTGAGGTTTATTGCTGTGGAGCTCTCTCATATGCTCACACAACTTTTTGCCAACTGCCAGCAAGTACGTTGCCTGTTCGAAGGCAGTGAAAGCACACATGGATATATATTGCCCCCAGCAGCTCTGGATATATATTGCCCCCAGCAGCTCACCCATGGATATATATTGCCCCAGCTCACATATGGATATATTGCGCCTCAGCTCACACATGGATATATTGCCCCAGACCAGCTCACACATGGATATATTGCCCCAGACCAGCTCACACATGGATATATTGCCCCAGACCAGCTCACACATGGATATTGCCCCAGCTCTCATGGATATTGCCCCCAGCACACATGGATATGCCCCAGCTCCTCTCATGGATATTGCCCCAGCTCCTCTCATGTATATACTGCCCCAGCTGCTCTCATTGATAATGCTCCAGCTGCTCTCATGGATTTGCCCCAGCTCATGGATATACTGCCCCAGCAGCTCATGGATATACTGCCCCAGCAGCTCATGGATATACTGCCCCAGCAGCTCATGGATATACTGCCCCAGCAGCTCATGGATATGCCCCAGCTCATTGATATGCCCCAGCTCATTGATATGCCCCAGCTCCTCATGGATATGCCCCAGCACCTCATGGATATGCCCCAGCACCTCATGGATATGCCCCAGCACCTCATGGATTTGCCCCAGCACCTCATGGATTTGCCCCAGCTCCTCATGGATATGCCCCAGGCCCCCATGGATTTGCCCCAGCTCCTCATGGATTTGCCCCAGCTCCTCATGGATTTGCCCCAGCAGCTCATGGATTTGCCCCAGCTCCTCATGGATTTGCCCCAGCAGCTCATGGATTTGCCCCAGCAGCTCATGGATTTGCCCCAGCTCCTCATGGATATGCCCCAGCTCCTCATGGATATGCCCCAGCTCCTCATGGATATGCCCCAGCACCTCATGGATTTGCCCCAGCAGCTTATGGATTTGCCCCAGCTCCTCATGGATTTGCCCCAGCTCCTCATGGATATGCCCCAGGCCCCCATGGATTTGCCCCAGCAGCTCATGGATTTGCCCCAGCTCACCTCCTGGTCCTGGTCCCAGCACATGGATAGCGGCCCAGGCAGCACCTCTCTGCCGCGTTTTTCGCTCCTTCTGAGCGTCCGGCGGCGCGCAGCTTGGGCGCTCGTCTGGGGGAGCCACGTGACCAGCCGCGATTGGCTGGTGACGTATTTCCTCCAGGCGAGCGCCGAAGCTGCGTGCTTCGGACGCTCGCACGGAGCGAATACGCGGCGGTGGCGGGCGGTGGGTGAGACACCCGCCCTTAGGGTGACGGTGTCACCCTAAAGGCGGGTGTCACCTGGTGCGGGCCGCACCCACCGCCCCCACGTTACAACGCCACTGGGGTCACCCCTTCCAATCCAACGCTCTGGAAATGTTTCATTTAGGAACCCACGAACATGCCGTCCCCAATGTGGTGGTGCAACATCTTGCTGGAAAATGATGCTTGCTTGAAGGTCATGTAGTTGTGATGCCGCGTATTCAGTCAAAAGGTCAAGGGAAACATTTGCAGTAATTGATGTCTCGTCGAAGAAAAATTACTTCTTTCTATGGGGTTATGTTAAAGATATGGTGTATGGAACAAAGGTACAAAGGGACGTCAGTAATCTGAAGCAGAGGATCACTGAGGCCACCATTGATGAGGGGAAGCTACAGCCAACATGGCAAGAAATCCAGCACCGTCTTGATGTGCTTCGTGCAACTAATGGCCCCCATATAGAGGTGTAGGTGTATTAAATGAGGCAAAAAAAACCTTAAACATATATGTTTCATTTTGTAATAATTTTCACTCATCTGTCTTTTCATTCGTCTTTGTGATAAATTTATGAAATTGTAAAGAGACTTTATGGACACCCTGTGTATAAACAGATAACACGGGATAGGGGGCCTTTCAGAGTTTATGGTTAGGGCAATGGTTTTATAAAGCTACAAGTAACGGGATTACAGACATGAGACACAGAGAGAGATATATTATAATCTTAAATGCTCAATAATCCCAATATGTCACCACTCCTGGATGTGCAAATTCCCTAATCTAAAGAGGTTATTCAGAGATTACTGACATTTCAGTGATCTCTCGTTCGTTGCCCTTCGGTTTGCCGACCATGGGGGGAATTCAGCACTCACCACAGGCATCCCCCGAAATTTTTTATTTATTTATTTTATTTATAAAAGGATTTTACCAGGAAGGATACATTGAGATTTCTCTCGTTTTCAAAGTATGTCCTGGGTTCAAGAACATTGAGTGGTTACAGAAATACAAAATAGTAAAATGCAAGATATTAACACAAGACCAAATATACAGATTAACAGAAAAATAAATATGTAGGAAATAAAGTCATTATGTTACATGTTTACAGGTGCATTCTGTATTGAGGTATGTTAATAGGGAGCTCTTAAGGGACTTTAGACTGGGGGAAGATTTGACGGTGTCTGGGAGGTTATTCCATATTTGCGGTGCTCTGTAGGAAAATGCTCCAAAGGGATCCTCTGAACGCCGCTGATCAACCCACCAAACACAGCCAATGATCCGTTCAACGCCAAGCAGACCACGGAATGCATCCGCAAACCGCCGAATGCAGCCAACGATCCGCCGCCGATCTGAGGGTAAAGAAAACAAACAGAAAAGAAAAAAAAACAATTTTTTTTTTTAAAAAAGCGTTTAAAACAAAAACATGCATGGAAATAATAAAAAAGCACCTATAAAAAACAATAAAATGGTCTGTTACAGAATGAAAATAAAAAAGCACCATTTAAAATAATGGGAATCAAACATTTCACTGAATAAATCCAGAAAAATGCGTAAAAGAATTCTAAAAAACAAATACATGAAAATAAATGACTTTTTGCTGCAAATGAAAAGAATTACCGCTTGAATAAAAAAATAGAATGGTCACTTTTTATTACTTTGAAACCTGTGGGATTTACCTGTTTAAACCTAAAGCACCGAAAATCGGGGCATTTCCCTGACATTTCATTGCAGTTCGGCGTTCTCTGAATAGATTAACCATTACTTCAACATGGGACAATTTCGGTGCTGCCGACGAACCTTGAATTGCTGCGAACTGCCCCGTATTTAGCTGTCAATTCGACAGTATTTGGAGAATGGGCAGCTTTCTGAATAACCAAATTGCTACAAAATTGCACCGTACGGTGCAATTTGGTGGCAAGTTTGGCAGTCTTTGAATAAGCCCTTAAGTCTTACAAAAGACAAGTGAAAGGGCTCACCAAGATTTTATCATTTCACACTGATCGCACATCTCACACTGAACACGCCAGTGACGTGCGGTGAGGTCAGTGGCTGGTGAGGCACTGGCTTCTATCAGAGCCAGATATACACAGGGTTACGCATTTTGTTACGCAAAACAAGGATTAGTTAGATTAAAAACAAAGGAAGGAAGGAATGTAGAAGAGGATAAAAGTCTCGCTGACTGCCTCAATGAATATTTTTGTTCAGTCTTTGCAGAAGAAAAGGAAGGAAAGGGACCTCAGTTAGGAGAGAACACTAAAGAGACATTTACATATCAGTTTACAGAGGAGGAGGTTCTACAGCAGCTGTCTGAAGTAAAGACAAATAAGTCAATGGGGCCTGATGGGATCCACCCTAAATTATTAAAAGAGCTCAGTGATGTAATAGCAAAACCGTTAACGGATGTCGTAACTTTATTGAGCCAGTTTTATTGACAACTTTTTGAACAAAATATTGTTTTTATTATTCATCATAATGGCCGCTGCAAGAGAGGAGTGCCATTCAAGCACCTCATCATCTCTCCATGATGAACCACCGGCACCCAGGAAGAAACGGGCCAGCAATATGGCGTTTGAAGAGATGTTGGAGCTGGTCCGGATCTTTGATAGTAAAGATTATGATTGCAGTAAGGGCCCTTACCGCAGGAAGTCTAACGCCAGGAAGGATCGTATCTTAGAGAAGCTACGCACCACCATTTTGGAGATGTTTGGGAAGGACCGGACGAAGGACCAGCTCAGGAAACGCTGGTCTGATTTGAAAGTACGCGAGCAGGAGCAGCTGAGACGCATCCGCCGCGTCATAGCGAAACGTAAGTGTCATGTTATATTGTAAAGCGCTGCGCAAACTGTTGGTGCTATATAAATCCTGTATAATAATAATAATGTACTTGCATGTGCTAATGTGCACAGAAATACGCTGATTTATCTAGTCCTTTTTTCATGCAATGTGAATGTGTATAGCTTTGCGTTTTCACGACTCGTCATACATGCATTTTTGCCATAGCTCTTCTTTTTTGTGATTTTACGTATTCGTGAAAATTGTGACATTTGATGTATGTAGATGAAATTACAATGCTGGATTTCTTTTGGCACTGTGTGTATAGTCTGTAGTGTGCTGGGGGGGTTGTTGTGATTGAGTGATGCATACGAGATGACCCGCAGCTTGCCCAATATTGGCTCCCACCTGCACATCAACAAAAATCTCTGCGTCTTTGCTAAGTGATAGGATGGGACATGTAGTTCTTCTGAAAGTGCATCCAAACAGAGCTGCGTTCAATACAGCCTCAGCAGCTGCTGCAGCAGTGTCATTGAATGCTTTAGATGCAAATTTCAAAACAAAATGGTGGATTTCTGTTGTTGTTTCTGCAATATCCAGTTTTATTCACAGAAACTGAAAGTGAAACTGAGGCATCGGCATCTATAAAATAACTAAAAGCAGTCGCACAATGCGCTTTGTACGCACACAACACAAATAATAGTTTTTATTGAATAAACGTAATGTTTACTTCTGAAAAAAATATATAAATGAACGGTAATATATGTCTATGTGCAGAGGAAATAAATAAATATTTTGTCACTTTAGAACTATGAGATGGGAGTAGTGGGGGGTCAAGCTGGTAGTGGAGGGGTGTCGCAATACTTTCGGCAATATATTGTATAGATATACCATTTTTTCCAGTCTTCATTATTTATGTGTTATTTTTTGGATTTGGCAGAAGACAGGAAGAAGGCCGCAGAATCTGCCCGGGCGGGGACCAGTGCCCCAGTGGAGGAGGAGCCACGGGCGTCCACCAGCGCTGGTATATACTGTTTTATTTTGCAACGACTTTTGGTCAAAAACAGAAACATTTTTTGTTTACTGTATTTTAATTTAATTTTTTTATGTTTAGCACAAGAGGAGCAGGAGGAGGAAGAGGAGGATGGCGATGATGAAGAGAGGGAGCCGGTGCAGCAGGAGGCCGCCAGTCCAGGTTTTTTTTTTTTACTGTTGTATTTTGCATCGACTTTTGTTAAAAAATAAATCAGTTTTGTTGTTTACTGTATTTTTTATTTCTTTAATTTCTTACATATAGCACTGGATATGCAGACGGTGGTGGTGGGGGAGGAGTCGGAGGAGTCGGAGCCTCAGGAGGCCGCCAGCTCTGGTATATACTACTGTAATATTTTTTCAAGACTTTCAGTCAAAAATAGAAACCTGCTTTACTTACTGTATTTTCCTTCTTTCATTTATTGGATATATAGAAAGAGAAGCCAGACGCCGACGGGAGGCGATCGGCGAGCTTCGCCTGGCAGCTACCGCCATCAACGCCCTACAGGAACTGCTCCAGGAACTGCGGGAGCACATAAACAATGCCGCAGACCTCCTGGAGCAGCAGTGAGACCAGTGGCAGCCTCCTCCAGAATGTGCCTCAGCTGCTCCTGCTCGCGTGCCTTGAGGTCGGACCAGCGTTTTCGGAGATGGTCCTTCGTCCAGTCCTTCCCGAACAGCTCCAGGATGGTGGTGCGTAGCTTTTCAAGGATACGATCCTTGCGGGTGTTATTCTTCCTGCCGTAAGGGCCCTTACAGCAATCGTAATCTTTGCAATCCAAGATGCGGACCAGCTCCAACATCTCCTCAAATGCCAGTCACTTGTTGGGCAGTTTGCCATCCTTGGCATGTTCCCTTCCCTATGTTCATATGTTGTAAATAAATTTTCTATTTTTTCACTATTTTCCTGTTTGTGTGCGTTGCTTTTCCTTACTTAATAAGTTAATATGTATTGCTTGGTTTCCACACTGTTTAAAATTATATGTACATAAATGTATTGACATTTCTATGGACCCTTTGTCATAAATTTGTCAACATATTTGTGGCCATGAATGTGACTGCACATTCTACACTTCCTGCCTGGCCAAAAAATGTCACACACTAACACAACCTTGTTGTACGGCCTTGAGATTTGATTACCGACGTGGCCTGGTTTTTGTTAAGCTTAGGCGGTCACAACAACACGGATTTTTGTCCACAGTCACATTCATTGTATAACCAAGAATTTATAAAAAAATATTGATGGCAGCACTGCGTGAAGTCTTCTCCGACACAACCCAATGATCCTTAGTGCGGCTCAGGTCTAGTTTATTTGTCCCTGTTTGCAGCTTCACACAACACCTCCTCCCAGCTATGAGCTCTCTCTCTCCACCGCTGCCCGCTAAGACGCTGCCGCCAACATGGTCACGTCTTTGCAGGAAGACAACAGCGTGGGGGAACAGCAGCTGCTGACAGTCCCAAGACCTCGTCACAATGACGTCAGTTTTGGAGTTAACCCCTAACTGTGACCAATGGTGGAGATAGGGGGTTCATTGGAACCCCTATCTCCCGATCCGCGGCAGCTATCGGTTGGTTAATGTTTGGTATCTTTGGATCGACCAGAGCATGGCCTTTCCAACAATACCAAACATGACAATGTTAAAAATTTTAAAAAAATTTAAAAAAAAAAAAAAAAAAAATACAGGTGTTTTGTTTTGTTAATGCAGCAATATTGTTGCCATTTCAATTATAATGTGAACAATGATGCTGCACTAAGGATTTTTGTATGGGGTGCGTTTGTTAAAAATAGTGTAATTGTCACCCAAAAAAATATAACAAGTCCCCTTTTCAATTTTTTTTAACAAACGCAACTCATAAAATATAACCGCAAACACTCGCATGTTAAAATGTGAAAAAAACACTTTACACCTTGTAAAACAACATTGAAAATTCTAATTTTATTGCATTTTTTGTTATAATATACAGACAGGACATGACGCATACATATGATAATGACATATTATGGATCATCTGCCGAGTCTGCCGGAAAGAACGATATATAACATGTCTGGGTCATATTATAAAAGAAGGCTTCAAAACGCGTTTAAACAAGAGGAGTGAAACTGTTAAAAATTAGCTCAGCAGCAGACCGCAGTGCCGCACACAGGCGTGAAGGGAAGCCGTGAAATGCCTCAGCAACGAAAGGGTTAATTTATATTTTTGTCTGTTTTAAATCATTTTATTTTATTATTTTTTTTATTTTCAGATCATTTTGATCAACTATTTTTCCGTTTTAAAACATTTTTGTTCTGGTTTTTATTTTTAAAGTCAGACCATTCGGGTCAGTTTACCGTTTTTAAATCGTTTTGTTCTTTTTTTTTTGTTCCTTGGCTTTCATACCATTTTTTTAATGTGATTAAATAAATAAAGTTGTGAAATGTATATTCATAAGAAAAAAAGGATCTTTATTTAATAAAAAAAAAACACGATAGAATCGCCAGAATTATCGTTCGACAGAATGAATTATCGGATCCGAAAAACAAACCAAAAATTTATTATAAAAAATATATAAAGTATAAAAAAGTAAACCATAGTACTTTACATCAAAACGAATAGAGTTAGACACTTTGAAACGAGGAGAACAGACGTCCGAAAAAAAAGAAAATTTCCGAAATCACGAAAAGTTGATACAAAAAACGAGCAAAGTGACCCGAAAATACGAAAAATGGTCGATATTCCAAAAAAATGTACACAATCGAAAATTTTAAACATCAGAACAAATCGAACCGAATCGAACGGAAAAAAAAATCGGTGCACAAGCCTATTAATATCTGACATCCCGATGTGAAACATCAGGACTTTTGCATTAGATTTCGACCATTTTTATTTTTTTAACTTCTGGATAGTCGAAAATCGAAATCTATCCAAAAGTCCAATGTTTCACATCATTCTGAACTTTGTTTGGATAGAGTAAGTCCGTGGGCGTGCGGCCGTTAAATGTATATACCAGTGGCGTCGCTGCGGGGGGTGCGGCCCGCACCAGGTGATACCCGCCTTTAGGGTGACACCATCACCCTAAGGGCGGGTGTCTCACCCTCCGCCGCGTTTTTCGCTCCCTGCGAGCGTCCGAAGCATGCAGCTTCGGCGCTCGCCTGGAGGAAACACGTCACCAGCCAATCGCAGCTGGTCACGTGGCTCCCCCTGGCGAGCGCCCAAGCTCCGCGCCGCCGGACGCTCTGAGGGAGCGAAAAAGGCGGCGGAGGTGAGCTGGGGCCATTATCATGAGGTGCTGAGGCATTCCATGTGCTGGGGCAAATCCATGAGGAGCTGGGGCATATCCATGAGGTGCTGGGGCATGTCCACGAGGAGCTGGGGCAATTCCATGTGCTGGGGCATATCCAGGAGGAGCTGGGGCAAATCCATGTGTGAGCTGGGGCATATCCACGAGGAGCTGGGGCATGTCCACGAGGAGCTGGGGCATGTCCACGAGGAGCTGGGGCATGTCCACGAGGAGCTGGGGCATATCCACGAGGTGCTGGGGCAATATCCATGAGGAGCTGGGGCATATCCATGAGGATGTCGGCCAAGCTTCCGGGAACTCCCCCTGAGGACTGGCGTCATCGTGCATAGCACGATGACGCCAGTCCTGGAGTTAACCCCTAGCTGCCACCAATGGTGGAGATAGGGGGTTCATTTTGGAACCCCCTATCTCCCGATCCGTGGCAGCTAGGGGTTAAAGTTTGGTATTGTTGGATCGGCCAGAGCATGGCCGTTCCAACGATACCAAACACGAATGTGAAAAACGTTTGTAAAAAATTTTAAAAAAAAAAAATATTTAAAAAAATGTATTAAAAAAAAATATTTTTTTTTTCTTTTTTTGGTTTGTTAATGCAGCAATATTGTTCCCATTTCAATTATAATGTGAACAATGATGCTGCACTAACGATTTTTGTATGCGGTGCGTTTGTTAAAAATTTTGTAATTTTCCCCAAAAAAAAATGTAACGAGACCCCATCTCTAATTTGTTTAACAAGCGCACCCCATATAAAATACAACCGCAATTGCTCGCATGTTAAAATGTGAAAAAAAAAACACTTTACACGTTGTAAATTATTGAAAATTCATATTTTATTGCATATTTTGTTATAATATACAGACAGGTCATGACGTATACATATAATAATGACATATTATGAATCTGCCGAGTCTGACGGAAAGAACGATATATAATATGTCTGGGTCATATACTAAAATAAGCCTTAAAAACACGTTTAAACATGATGAGCAAAACCGGTAAAAAATGACCTCAGCACAGAGGTGTGAAAAGCCTCAGCAGCGAAAGGGTTAATTAAAAAAACACGATAGAATTGCCAGAATTATCATATCGACAGAATGAATTATCGGATCCGAAAAACAAACCAAAAATTTATTATAAAAAATATATAAAGTAGTATTAAAAAAGTAAACCATAGTAGTTTTCATCAAAACGAATAGAGTTAGACAGCTTTGAAACGAGAACAGACGTTCCGAAAAACGAAAAGTTCCGAAAAACGAAAAATGGGCGATATGCGAAAACCATGTACAATTCCGAAAAACGAAAAGTTCCGAAAAACCAAAAATGGGCGATATGCCGAAAACCATGTACAATTCCGAGAAACGAAATTTCCGAAATAACGAAAAGTCGATACAGAAACCTAGTGAAGTGACCCGAAAATACGAAAAATGGTCGATATTCCGAAAAATAAATGTACCCGAAAAACGAATCGAGCCGAACCGAATCGAAACAGAAAGCAGTCGAAACGAGCCGAATCGAAAAGTTTAAAAATTTGAAAAATCAAATCGAATCGAAAAAAAAAATCGGTGCACATCCCTACCCTTTTGCTGATTCTGCATATTACTGGCAAAGATTACAATAAAAGTAGAAAAGACCAGCTCACACATGGATATATTGCCCCAGACCAGCTCACACATGGATATATTGCCCCAGCTCTCATGGATATTGCCCCAGCTCCTCTCATGGATTTTGCCCCAGCTCCTTTCATGGATATTGCCCCAGCTCCTTTCATGGATATACTGCCCCAGCTCTTCTCATGGATATTGCCCCAGCTCCTTTCATGGATATACTGCCCCAGCTCCTCTCATTGATATTGCCCCAGCTCATGGATATGCCCCAGCTCATGGATATGCCCCAGCAGCTCATGGATATGCCCCAGCACATGGATATGCCCCAGCTCATGGATATGCCCCAGCACATGGATATGCCCCAGCTCATGGATATGGGATATGCCCCAGCTCGTGGATTTGCCCCAGCACGTGGATTTGCCCCAACACATGGATTTGCCCCAGCACATGGATTTGTCCCAGCTCATGGATATGCCCCAGCTCATGGATATGCCCCAGCAGCTCATGGATATGCCCCAGCTCATGGATTTGCCCCAGCTCATGGATTTGCCCCAGCAACGCATGGATTTGCCCCAGCACATGGATATGCCCCAGCAGCTCATGGATGTGCCCCAGCACATGGATTTGCCCCAGCACATGGATTTGCCCAGGCTGAGCAGCCTGCCCTGCCACCATTCAGTGTCATGAGTGAGTGCTGTGGCTAAAAAAATCCGCTGGCCTGCTGCGAGTGCGTGCGCATGCCACTCGCACCGCGGCACAGTCACACTGCACTCGAGTGACAGAGAGAGAGACACTGACTGAAGAGAAGACACTGTCTGTGACTGTCATGATGATTCAGAAGACACTCACTGTCAGTCAGAGACTCCGGTGAGTGAATGATAATAAATGGTGGTGTGATTGTGTGCCTGCCTGCCCTCATCTTCTTCATGCCCTGCCTGCAGCCAGTGCCACTGCCTAGTGCCCGGCCCCAGTCAGTGCCCAACTTCACCAAACCTCTGGACATGACAATCTGCCAGCTTCCTCCTGTAAGCCGCAGCATGTCACATGGTCACAGGGGGCTGCTGGACACTCCATTAAGCATCAATTAAATCCAGTGGGATGGAGGGGATTTATACCTAAATTGGTTCCCACTTCCTGGTTCGATGCTTGAAGCTCATGTAGGCTTTCACTGATCTCAGGCTTCTGGGAGGAGTGAAGCCTCTGCACTAGGAGGATTGAATCAGTCATTGCCCCTCCCGAGACTAGGCTCTGGATCCGCCCCTGACAGAGCGGCGGGTGAGGTGGATGGGGAGCCAGTGAAGGGACTCGCAGAGAGGAGCAGCAGAGAAAGAGCGGCAGGTGAGGTGGATTGGGAGCCAGTGAAAGGACTCGCAGAGAGAAGCAGCAGAGACAGAGCGGCGGGTGAGGTGGACAGGGAGCCAGTGAAGGGACTCGCAGAGAGGAGCAGCAGAGACAGCAGCGGGTGAGGTGGATGGGGAGCCAGTGAAAGGACTCGCAGAGAGAAGCAGGCAGAGACAGAGCGGCGGGTGAGGTGGATGGGGAGCCAGTGAAGGGACTTGCAGAGAGGAGCGGCAGAGACAGAGCGGCGGGTGAGTTGGATGGGGAGCCAGTGAAGGGACACGCAGAGAGGAGCGGCGGGTGAGGTGGATGGGGAGCCAGTGAAGGGGACTCGCAGAGAGGAGCGGCAGAGACAGTGCGGCGGGTGAGGTGCATGGGGAGCCAGTGAAGGGACTCACAGAGGTGAGTGGCAGAGACAGAGCGGCGGGTGAGGTGGATGGGGCACCAGTGAAGGGACTCGCAGAGGGGAGCGGCGGGTGAGGTGGATGGGGAGCCAGTAAAGGGACTCGCAGAGAGGAGCAGCAGAGACAGAGCGGCAGGTGAGGTGGATTGGGAGCCAGTGAAGGGACTCGCAGAGAGAAGCAGCAGAGACAGAGCGGCGGTGAGGTGGACGGGGAGCCAGTGAAGGACTCGCAGAGGGGAGTGGCAGGTGAGGTGAGGTGGATGGGGAGCTAGTGAAGGGACTCGCAGAGAGGAGCAGCAGAGACAGCAGCGGGTGAGGTGGATCGGGAGCCAGTGAAAGGACTCGCAGAGAGAAGCAGGCAGAGACAGAGCGGCGGGTGAGGTGGATGGGGAGCCAGTGAAGGGACTTGCAGAGAGGAGCGGCAGAGACAGAGCGGCGGGTGAGTTGGATGGGGAGCCAGTGAAGGGACACACAGAGAGGAGCGGCGGGTGAGGTGGATGGGGAGCCAGTGAAGGGACTCGCAGAGAGGAGCGGCAGAGACAGTGCGGCCTGTGAGGTGGATGGGGAGCCAGTGAAGGGACTCACAGAGGTGAGTGGCAGAGACAGAGCGGCGGGTGAGGTGGATGGGGCACCAGTGAAGGGACTCGCAGAGGGGAGCGGCGGGTGAGGTGGATGGGGAGCCAGTGAAGGGACTCACAGAGACAGAGCGGCGGTGAGGTGGATGGGGAGCCAGTGAAGGGACTCACAGAGAGGAACGGCAGAGACAGAGCAGCGGGTGAGGTGGATGGGGAGCCAGTGAAGGGACTCACACAGAGGAGCAACAGAGACAGTGCGGTGGGTGAGGTGGATGGGGAGCCAGTGAAGGGACTCACAGAGAGGAACGGCAGAGACAGAGCAGCGGGTGAGGTGGATGGGGAGCCAGTGAAGGGACTCGCAGAGGGGAGCGGCGGAGACAGAGCGGCGGGTGAGGTGGATGGGGAGCCAGTGAAGGGACTCACAGAGAGGAGCGGCAGAGACAAAGCGGCGTGTGAGGTGGATGGGGAGCAAGTGAAGGGACTCTCAGAGAGGAGCAGCAGAGACAGAGCAGCGGGTGAGGTGAATGGGGAGCCAGTGAAGGGACTTGCAGAGAGGAGCGGCAGAGACAGAGCGGCGGGTGAGGTGGATGGGGAGCCAGTGAAGGGACACGCAGAGAGGAGTGTTGGGTGAGGTGGAAGTGGAGCCAGTGAAGGGACTCTCAGAGAGGAGCAGCAGAGAGAGCGGCGGGTGAGGTGGATGGGGAGCAGTGAAGGGACTCGCAGAGGGGAGCTGCGGGTGAGGTGGATGGAGCCAGTGAAGGGACTCGCAGAGAGGAGAGGCAGAGACAGAGCGCGGGTGAGGTGGATGGGGAGCCAATGAAGGGACACGCAGAGAGGAGCGGTGGGTGAGGTGGATGGGGAGTCAGTGAAGGGACTCGCAGAGACAGAGCAGCGGGTGAGGTGGATGGAGCCAGTGAAGGACTCGCAGAGACAGAGCAGCGGTGAGGTGGATGGGGAGCCAGTGAAGGGACTCGCAGAGAGGAGCAGCAGAGAGAGCGGGGGTGAGGTGGATGGGGAGCCAGTGAAGGGACTCGCAAAGGGGAGCGGCGGGTGATGTGGATGGTGAGCCAGTGAAGGGACTCGCAGAGAGGAGCGGCAGAGACAGTGCGGCGGGTGAGGTGGATGGGGAGCCAGTGAAGGGACTCTCAGAGAGGAGCAGCAGAGACAGAGCAGCGGGTGAGGTGGATGGGGAGCCAATGAAGGGACTCGCAGAGGGGAGCGGCGGAGACAGAGCGGCGGGTGAGGTGGATGGGGAGCCAGTGAAGGGACTCACAGAGAGGAGCGGCAGAGACAAAGCGGCGTGTGAGGTGGATGGGGAGCAAGTGAAGGGACTCTCAGAGAGGAGCAGCAGAGACAGAGCAGCGGGTGAGGTGAATGGGGAGCCAGTGAAGGGACTCGCAGAGAGGAGCAGCAGAGAGAGCGGCGGTGAGGTGGATGGGGAGCCAGTGAAGGGACACGCAGAGAGGAGTGTTGGGTGAGGTGGAAGTGGAGCCAGTGAAGGGACTCTCAGAGAGGAGCAGCAGAGAGAGCGGCGGGTGAGGTGGATGGGGAGCCAGTGAAGGGACTCGCAGAGGGGAGCTGCGGGTGAGGTGGATGGGGAGCCAGTGAAGGGACTCGCAGAGAGGAGAGGCAGAGACAGAGCGGCGGGTGAGGTGGATGGGGAGCCAATGAAGGGACACGCAGAGAGGAGCGGTGGGTGAGGTGGATGGGGAGTCAGTGAAGGGACACGCAGAGAGGAGCGGTGGGTGAGGTGGATGGGGAGTCAGTGAAGGGACTCGCAGAGACAGAGCAGCGGGTGAGGTGGATGGGGAGCCAGTGAAGGGACTCGCAGAGAGGAGCAGCAGAGAGAGCGGCGGGTGAGGTGGATGGGGAGCCAGTGAAGGGACTCGCAAAGGGGAGCGGCGGGTGATGTGGATGGTGAGCCAGTGAAGGGACTCGCAGAGAGGAGCGGCAGAGACAGTGCGGCGGGTGAGGTGGATGGGGAGCCAGTGAAGGGACTCGCAGAGGTGAGTGGAAGAGACAGAGTGGCGGGTGAGGTGGATGGGGCACCAGTGAAGGGACTCGCAGAGGGGAGCGGCGGGTGAGGTGGATGGGGAGCCAGTGAAGGGACTCGCAGAGACAGTGCGGCGGGTGAGGTGGATGGGGAGCCAGTGAAGGGACTCACAGAGAGGAACGGCAGAGACAGAGCAGCGGGTGAGGTGGATGGGGAGCCAGTGAAGGGACTCACACAGAGGAGCAACAGAGACAGTGCGGTGGGTGAGGTGGATGGGGAGCCAGTGAAGGGACTCACAGAGAGGAACGGCAGAGACAGAGCAGCGGGTGAGGTGGATGGGGAGCCAGTGAAGGGACTCTCAGAGAGGAGCAGCAGAGACAGAGCAGCGGGTGAGGTGGATGGGGAGCCAATGAAGGGACTCGCAGAGGGGAGCGGCGGAGACAGAGCGGCGGGTGAGGTGGATGGGGAGCCAGTGAAGGGACTCACAGAGAGGAGCGGCAGAGACAAAGCGGCGTGTGAGGTGGATGGGGAGCAAGTGAAGGGACTCTCAGAGAGGAGCAGCAGAGACAGAGCAGCGGGTGAGGTGAATGGGGAGCCAGTGAAGGGACTTTCAGAGAGGAGCGGCAGAGACAGAGCGGCGGGTGAGGTGGATGGGGAGCCAGTGAAGGGACACGCAGAGAGGAGTGTTGGGTGAGGTGGAAGTGGAACCAGTGAAGGGACTCTCAGAGAGGAGCAGCAGAGAGAGCGGCGGGTGAGGTGGATGGGGAGCCAGTGAAGGGACTCGCAGAGGGGAGCTGTGGGTGAGGTGGATGGGGAGCCAGTGAAGGGACTCGCAGAGAGGAGAGGCAGAGACAGAGCGGCGGGTGAGGTGGATGGGGAGCCAATGAAGGGACATGCAGAGAGGAGCGG
The DNA here is from genome assembly GCA_009667805.1 of Leptobrachium leishanense. Lineage (NCBI taxonomy): Eukaryota > Metazoa > Chordata > Amphibia > Anura > Megophryidae > Leptobrachium > Leptobrachium leishanense. The sequence goes on from CM019069.1 coordinate 18,437,271, forward strand.
TGGGTGAGGTGGATGGGGAGTCAGTGAAGGGACACGCAGAGAGGAGCGGTGGGTGAGGTGGATGGGGAGTCAGTGAAGGGACTCGCAGAGACAGAGCAGCGGGTGAGGTGGATGGGGAGCCAGTGAAGGGACTCGCAAAGGGGAGCGGCGGGTGATGTGGATGGTGAGCCAGTGAAGGGACTCGCAGAGAGGAGCGGCAGAGACAGTGCGGCGGGTGAGGTGGATGGGGAGCCAGTGAAGGGACTCGCAGAGGTGAGTGGAAGAGACAGTGTGGTGGGTGAGGTGTATGGGGAGCCAGTGAAGGGACTCTCAGAGAGGAGCAGCAGAGACAGAGCAGCGGGTGAGGTGGATGGGGAGCCAATGAAGGGACTCGCAGAGGGGAGCGGCAGAGACAGAGCGGCGGGTGAGGTGGATGGGGAGCCAGTGAAGGGACTCGCAGAGGTGAGTGGCAGAGACAGAGCGGCGGGTGAGGTAGATGGGGAGCCAGTGAAGGGACTCGCAGAGAGGAGCGGCAGAGACAAAGCAGCGGGTGTGGTGGATGGGGAGCCAGTGAAGGGACTCTCAGAGTGGAGCAGCAGAGAGAGCGGCGGGTGAGGTGGATGGGGAGCCAGTGAAGGGACTCGCAGAGGGATGCGGCGGGTGAGGTGGATGGGGAGCCAGTGAAGGGACTCGCAGAGGTGAGTTGCAGAGACAGAGCGGCGGGTGAGGTGGATGGGGAGTCAGTGAAGGGACTCGCAGAGACAGAGCAGCGGGTGAGGTGGATGGGGAACCAGTGTAGGGACCCGCAGAGGGGAGCGGCAGTGACAGAGCGGCGGGTGAGGTGGATGGGGAGCTAGTGAAGGGACTCACAGAGAGAAGTGGCAGAGACCGTGCGGCGGGTGAGGTGGATGGGGAGCCAATGAAGGGACTCCCAGAGGGGAGCGGCAGAGACAGAGCGGCGAGTGAGGTGGATGGGGAGCCAGTGAAGGGACTCGCAGAGGTGAGTGGCAGAGACAGAGCGGCGGGTGAGGTGGATGGGGAGCCAGTGAAGGGACTCTCAGAGAGGAGCAGCAGAGACAGAGCAGCGGGTGAGGTGGATGGGGAGCCAATGAAGGGACTCGCAGAGGGGAGCGGCGGAGACAGAGCGGCGGGTGAGGTGGATGGGGAGCCAGTGAAGGGACTCGCAGAGAGGAGCGGCAGAGACAGTGCGGCGGGTGAGGTGGATGGGGAGAAGGTGAAGGGACTCGCAGAGGGGAGTTGCAGAGACAGAGCGGTGGGTGAGGTGGATGGGGAACCAGTGAAGGGACTCGCAGAGACAGAGCAGCGGGTGAGGTGGATGGGGATCCAGTGAAGGGACTCGCAGAGGGGAGCGGCAGAGACAGAGCGGCGGGTGAGGTGGATGGGGAGCCAGTGAAGGGACTCACAGAGAGAAGCGGCAGAGACAGAGCGGCGGGTGAGGTGGATGGGGAGCCAGTGAAGGGACTCGCAGAGGGGAGCGGCAGAGACAGAGCGGCGGGTGAGGTGGATGGGGAGCCAGTGAAGGGACTCGCAGAGAGGAGCGGCAGAGACAGAGCGGCGGGTGAGGTTGATGCATTTAGGATGGACTGCAGGTGCCCGTATTCCCTATGACACACTGTGTCCTCTGAATTCGCTTGGTGGCATTTTCATATTATTGCTGTTTTTGATTGCCATACTATTTCCTTCTTTCAAGCTGTTGAATATTATATTAAGTCCAATTTGTTGCTGGTGATGCATGTTCAATAGTATACTTTGATGCGGCTATCTTTCAAACACCCATTGATGGGTTTTGACTGCTATTGTTAGCCAAGTGTGCAAATTGACCCAGTATCCTGCCGTTACAGTTGCTAAGTAAACCAAGCCATATTTCTGATCCTTCTATTTGGAGTTAGGAGACAATACATGACAATTGGGGTTACTTAGCAGTACTGTCGATGTTGATTATTAGCTATGTATTTTGCATACGGCACACTCTGTGCGCTACTTTAGCTAGCTAGTCACTGTATAGTCCAATCTTGCACTGGTGAAACATCTATCCTATAAAACAATAAGGGCTGGCGTGTCCGTCGCCAAAACCCTACTGCGCATGCGCGCGCAACCTGCGGCGGCTGGCTGCGCGCGCATCCATCGGCCGTGGCACGCGCACAGCCGGCGTGCGATAGGGACAAAACAAATCCGATCCATTGGAGAGGCGCACAGCGCCTCTCCAATGGATCGGATTTGTTTTCTGCATCTCCTCCTTGCCGGCCTCCATCTCCTCCTTGCCAGCCTCCATCTCCTCCGCGCCCGGCCTGCATCTCCTCCGTGCCCAGCCTGCCATATTACCAGTCTGCCATGCCTGCCATGCACAATACCAGTCTGCAATGCAAAATACCAGTCTGCCATGCACAATACCAGTCTACCATGCACAATACCAGTGTGCCATGCATATTACCAGTCTACCATGCACAATACCAGTGTGCCATGCATATTACCAGTCTGCCATGCACAATACCAGTCTGCCATGCACAATACCAGTCTGCCATGCACAATACCAGTCTGTCATGCACAATACCAGTTCCCAGCCATATTACCAGTCTGCCATGCACAAAACCAGTCTGCCAGCCATAAAACCAGTCTGCCATGCACAATACCAGTCTGCCATGCATATTACCAGTCTGCCATGCACAATACCAGTCTGCCATGCACAATACCAGTCTGCCATGCATATTACCAGTCTGCCATGCACAATACCAATCTGCCATGCACATTACCAGTCTGTCATGCACAATACCAGTTCCCAGCCATATTACCAGTCTGACATGAACAAAACCAGTCTGCCAGCCATAAAACCAGTCTACCAGCCATATTACCAGTCTGCCAGCCATATTACCAGTTCGGCAGCCATATTACCAGTCTGCTATGCACAATACCAGTCTGCCAGACATATTACCAGTCTGCCAGCCATAATACCAGTTCGCCAGCCATATTACCAGTTCGCCAGCCATATTACCAGTCTGACATGCACAAAACCAGTCTGCCAGCCATAAAACCAGTCTACCAGCCATATTACCAGTCTGCCAGCCATATTACCAGTTCGGCAGCCATATTACCAGTCTGCTATGCACAATACCAGTCTGCCAACATATTACCAGTCTGCCAGCCATAATACCAGTTCGCCAGCCATATTACCAGTTCGCCAGCCATATTACCAATCTGCCATGCACAATACCAGTCTTGCCAGCCATATTACCAGTTCGCCAGCCATATTACCAGTTCGCCAGCCATATTACCAGTCTGCCAGCCATATTACCAGTCTGCCATGCACAATGCCAGTCTGCCATGCACAATGCCAGTCTGCCATGGACAATGCCAGTCTGCCATGCACAATGCCAGTCTGCCAGCCATAATGCCAGTCTGCCAGCCATAATACCAGTGTCTCATAATACCAGTGTGCCTAAATACCAGCCTGCTATGCCATGCATACCACGTGCCATTAAATATATGCATAATGTATACGCTACAAAAAAAATGCCCGCCCAAGCCCAACACAATCTAAGGGGCCCCATGAGCTTACAATCTAAGGGGCCACATGAGCTTACAATCTAAGGGGCCACATGAGTTTACAATCTAAGGGGCCACATGATTTTACAATCTAAGGGGTCCCACGAGTTTACAATCTGAGGGGTCCCACGAGTTTACAATCTGAAGGTCCGGTTCCCGTGAGCTTACAATCTAAGAGGGAAGAGGAACCTACTCTAATATATAAATTCCTTTGTAATGCGCTGTCAGCTGTGTGCGCACCCATCACAGCTGCTCAGTCGGCCCTCCTGTTGCAGATGGGATGGCGATGGACGCGTTACAAACGTATTTATATAGAGAGATACTCTTGGATAGGACATTGGAAAGAAACTATGTGGACTTGAATTCTGACCTGGCGACAACAACAATAGACTGCCCTCTGGGCAGGCTTTCCACCTAGTTATAAATATTTATATAGATATAGCTCTATGTGGCTGCCGTTGCCAATATCCATCGATGGGCTGAAGTTTCCATCTGCCTTATGTTCAAACCTGTAAGGTATCCTGCTGCTATAGCTGTCAAGTCAAATTATGTCCTATCTCAGTGCTCTTTTGTGTATATGTTTTCATATGTCTGTCTGTCCCTACCATTACAACTAATAAAAGTTATGTTTTAATTCAGCATCCTGATGTCTGTCGAAGGAAGCTTTGCTTTCTCCTTTGTTTGTTGATCAAAAAGTCTTTCAATTGAAGAAATGTGTAGTAAATAAAAGTTCTTTCTGATCTGCGTCACTTCTCTGTCTCTCTTGTACCTCCGAGAGAACAGGAGAGTGTGATTAGAATTGTGCTCGGCACAATTGAAAGACTTTTTTGAAATATGGACACTAGGTGGCGATATACCACCAATACTGCAATACAAAGGATCTTTTACATTAATCAGACCATAAATGCAATGCTGTTTTTATATTTTATATGATATATGTATGCTTACATCTCTGCTTATGCAATTTTGTGTGAATGTATGCAATTTTGTGTGAATATATGTACACAGAGACTCAACCTTTTGAGCATTTACGCCACCAGAGAAAAGACCTCTCCTCCCACTCTTTCATTAGGTACAGGTTTGCGCTCTGGAGTGTGTCTCTCTCTTCTAAAAATTTGTATAACAAATATAAGACTGGACACACATATAAACCAAACTGCCTCATGTGACACTAAAAAATTATCATCATTAAGAATTTCACTGTTTAGAGAATTTATATTTCTGTTTAGGCAGAAACCTTTAAAAACAAAAATATACAAACCTTTTCAATATTTAAACCTTTAATTAACTGAACGACCAGAAGAACGTTTATAAGAACAATAACTTTATGACACAGATTGCTTTCCTTGCTGGAAACGTTCTTATGGTCCAGCCTTTAACATCACCAACTCTTTGGATGAGAGCCAGTAAATGTAATTCTCAGGCTTTTTTATTGACAGGGCTTCTGTGATTCAGCTTTTAAGTCTTGTTTTACGAGTCTATAGTTTTTATAACTAAGAGAGCGGGGATAATATCCGTGTACCACAGCCACTTGGGCAAGTAAGTTGTTGTGTCTATAATAGTCTAAATTGTGTCTACATTGTATCTATTATGTTCCTGTAATGTTCATTCTCACTTACTGTACTTCATGCTAAAATGTGTAAGCCAGAGATGCTAGATCGTTCATGATGCAGGATGCTGTGGGCTAATGTTGTGACATTTCAGCTTTGCTTAAGACAGGTTATACCTGAGCAAGGGATACTTCAAAGCGTCCTTCCAGATCAGTGGTAGATTATTGGGTTTGCTCCCCAAAATTATGTGAGGCATACATTTAATACATATTCAATTCCCAGAAATACTAAAACATTGCGCGAGATGTTACACACAGCCTTGTATGATCTCACAGGAGCATGACTGAGTGACTCAAAAATGAGCTCATTCACAGATGCTGACGGTTGCTCACAGGTCTGCAGCTGGCATGAAAATGGGACTTATCAACTAAGGGGTTCATTTTGAAGTAGAGCATCCAGACCCAGTTCCCTCAGGAACGCCACTGCCGTACTTGATCCTGGACCATGTAGATCTTCGAAGACTGTCGAACAAAATCCATCATTCTTTCAATGAACTGCTGGGATGTGTAAATGACTATATATATATTTGGCAATATCTGGACGCCCTCCAGGGACTTAAATAAAACACTATTTATTGATAGGACATAAAATTACCTGACGATTCGGTCCCACACCAGGCTTTCATCAAGGAGTTGATACTTTTTTTATATTAAATATGAACATATTATTATTATTGTCATCATTTATATAGCACCAACAGTTTCCACAGTGCTTTACAATAACCAAAGGGAACGAAATACATATAAACAGACATAGGATGGAAACAAGAGGTGTAGAGGGTCCTGCTCATAGGAGCTTACAGTCTAGAGGGATTGGGGGTTGAGGAAGACTAGAGGAATTGCACTAGATAGCAGGATCATTAGTGCCAGTGGTTTGGGAATGGTGGGGCCATAGAAACTGCTTCAATCAAGTGTGAGTAGGTGAACAGAGGGATGAGTTGCATCAGTGATGCGGTTCGCTAATCTGAAGAGATGGGTTTTGAGGGATTTCTTGACGGCCTGAAGGTCAGGGGAGAGTTTGATAGGACGAGGCAAGTCATTCCACAGGACCAGAGCTGCCCTTAAGAAGTCCTGGAGGCGAGAGTTGGCTGTGCGTGTGTAGACCGATGACAGGTGGAGATCACCTGCTGAACGGAGTTGTCTAGATGGGACGTGCTTGCGGAGTAACGAAAACATGTAGGGAGGGGTTGAGTTATTGAGGGATTTGAACGTGAGCATCAGTATTTTAAACTGTATCCTGAAACGTACAGGAAGTCAATGGAGGGACCGGCAGAGGGGGTAGGTACAGGAAGCCAATGGAGGGACCGGCAGAGGGGGGAGGTACAGGAAGCCAATGGAGGGACTGGCAGAGAGGGGGGAGGTACACGAGGTGCGTTTAGTGAGAAAAATAAGCCTGGCCCCTGGATTCATTACAGATTGCAAAGGGGCGATACGGGAGTTGGGGCCAATAAGGAGCGAGTTGCAGTAGTCAAGTCGTGAAATGACAAGAGCATGAACCAGCACTTTTGTGGTATCTTGTGTCAGAAAGGGGCGGACACGGGCAATGTTTTTGAGTTGAAAATAACAGGATTTGGTCACTGTCTGGATGTGGGAAGAGAATGTTAGGTCAGAGTCAAAAGTGACACTAAAGCAGCGAGCTTGGGGTGTTGGGCTAATGGGTGTTCCACTTACTCATAGAGAGATAGGTGGTATTGGGTTCTTTTTGGAGGGAGGAATGATGAGAATTTCAGTTTTGGCAATATTGACTTTAAGGAAGCGAGAAGCCATCCAATTTGAGACGGCGGAGAGACAGTCAGTGACTTGATCCAGGAGAGCTGGAGAGAAATCAGGGGAGGAGAGGTATATTTGAGTGTATTCAGCGTATACAGTCAGGTCCAGAAATATTGGGACATTGACACAATTCTAACATCTTTGGCTCTATACACCACCACAATGGAGTTGGAATGAAACAAACACAATGTACTTTAACTGCAGACTGTCAGCTTTAATTTGAGGGTATGTACATCCAACTCAGGTGAACGGTGTAGGACTTACAGCAGTTTGCAGATGTGCCTCCCACTTGTTAAGGGACCAACGGTAATGGGACAATTGGCTTCTCAGCTGTTCCATGGCCAGGTGTGTGATATTCCCTGTTTACCCCAATTACAATGTGCAGATAAAAGACCCAGAGTTTATTTCAAGTGTGCTATTTGCATTTGGAATCTGTTGCTGTCAACTCTCAAGATGAGATCCAAAGAGCTGTCACTATCAGTGAAGCAAGCTATCATTAGGCTGAAGAAACAAAACAAACCCATCAGAGAGATAGCAAGAACATTAGACGTGGCCAAAACAACTGTTTGGAAAATTCTCAAAAAGAAGGAACGCACCGGTGTGCTCAGCAACACCAAAAGACCCGGGAGACCACGGAAAACAGCTGTGGTGAATAACCGAAGAATTCTTTCCCTGGTGAAGAAAACACCCTTCACAACAGTTGGCCAGATCAAGAACACTCTCCAGGAGGTAGGTGTATGTGTGTCAAAGTCAACAATCAAGAGAAGACTTCACCAGAGTAAATACAGAGGGTTCACCACAAGATGTAAACCATTGGTGAGCCTCAAAAACAGGAAGGCCAGATTAGAGTTTGCCAAACAACACCTAACAAAGCCTTCACAGTTCTGGAACAAGATCCTATGGACAGATGAGACCAAGATCAACTTGTACCAGAGTGATGGGAAGAGAAGAGTATGGAGAAGGAAAGGAACTGCCCATGATCCTAAGCATACCACCTCATCAGTGAAGCATGGTGGTGGTAGTGTCATGGCGTGGGCATGTATGGCTGTCAATGGAACTGGTTCTCTTGTATTTATTGATGATGTGACTGCTGACAAAAGCAGCAGGATGAATTCTGAAGTGTTTCGGGCAATATCATCTGCTCATATTCAGCAAAATGCTGCAGAACTCATTGGATAGCGCTTCACAGTGCAGATGGACAATGACCCAAAGCATACTGCAAAAGCAACCTTTGAGTTTTTGAAGGGACAGAAGTGGAATGTTATGCAATGGCCAAGTCGATCACCTGACCTGAATCCCATTGAGCATGCATTTCACTTGCTGAAGACAAAACTGAAGGGAAAATGTCCCAAGAACAAGCAGGAACTGAAGACAGTTGCAGTAGAGGCCTGGCAGAGCATCACCAGGGATGAAACCCAGCGTCTGGTGATGTCTATGCATTCCAGACTTCAGGCTGTGATTGACTGCAAAGGATTTGCAACCAAGTATTAAGAAGGGAAAGTTTGATTTATGATTATTATTCTGTCCCATTACCTTTGGTCCCTTAACAAGTGGGAGGCACATCTGCAAACTGCTGTAAGTCCTACACCGTTCACCTGAGTTGGATGTACATACCCTCAAATTAAAGCTGACAGTCTGCAGTTAAAGCACATTGTGTTTGTTTCATTCCAACTCCATTCTGGTGGTGTATAGAGCCAAAGATGTTAGAATTGTGTCCATGTCCCAATATTTCTGGACCTGACTGTAGGTGGTACTGGAATTCAAAGGAGCTGATTAGTTTTCCTAGAGAGGCAGTGTTGACTGAAAAAAGTAGAGGGCCCAGTACTGAACCTTGGGGCCAGAGGCGGACTGACCACTCGGTCCGATCGGACCTGGACCGAGGGTCTGGGCACAGGGGGGCCCGGGCCCACGGGGGCCTGGGCTAGTGAAAGTCATCCTGACTGGCTGAAAGAATGCAAATCGCGATGACAGGTCCGGACGGCCATCGCGATTCGCAAGGGATCAGCCAGTGGCTGGGGTCCTGGATGGAGCTGGACTCCTCCGTCTGCTCTGAACTCCGTCTTCAGAGCGCGGAGTTACCAGCCCAGCAGCATCACCCACATGTGACACTCCAGCGTCTCGTCACCGGCACGTGATTGCCTACGCCGACGTGCGGGCCCGCGTGCATCCATGTGGGGGCGGGGGCCCACTAGGGGGGCTTGATTGACAGTCAACCAACCCAGACACTGCATTGGCCCTGCCCCCTCATGTGATGCGGCAGGGCACACAGCGTCAGAAGAGGACAAAGAAAGAATCATGCAGTCCAGCCCAGCCTGTCTGCTATTCTTCAATAGGGTATGACAACGATATCCGGGGGGGGGGGGGTGAATTAAATAAATGATATTCTGGGGAGGAGGTGAGTAGAATAAATGATATGTTGGGGAGGGGTGAAGTAAATAAATGATATGCTGGGGAGGAGGTGAATAACATAAATGATATGCTGGGGAGAGGGTGAATAAAATAAACTACATGCTGGGGAGGAGGTGAATAACATAAATGATATGCTGGGGAGAGGGTGAATAAAATAAACTACATGCTGGGGAGGAGGTGAATAAGCATTTACAGTTGTGTTCAAAATTATTCAACCCCCACTGAAATTGAGTGTTTTGGCCAGTTTGACATTGATTTTGATCATTCAGTCATCTTGCTTACAATTAAATCAAAGAGGCACGTGTAGGTCAGACAAATATAACATAACATTTATAATGAAATAACCACAAATGTCTTTTCTGTGCTCACATCATTATCAGTTTTATTCAACCATCAAAGTGACATTCAATCTTAGTACTTAGTACAACATCCTTTTACAGTTATAACAGCTTTTAGGCTAGGGTCAGACTGAGGCAGTGCGAACGCGCGTTCTGGCGCACATAATCACGGCCGCACTAGCAGCAGATGCCGGGCAATGACAGCCAATATACGAAGTACGGTCGCACAAAAGTCCGGCCGCGCAACGCAAGTGGAAAATGAACGCATTTTTTCGAGAACGTTAAACCGCTGGTACTGACGTACAGAGTGCGCTGCGGCCGCATGGCAGCGTGTGTGCGTGATTAGGAGATGTCAGACGCTGCTAGTGTGCGGCCAACATAACGTTCAAACAGCCGGATTTCCCTAGACTTCTTTTCACCCCATCGTCATGAAATACGTCCAGAATTGCGCATCGTCTGACCACTTAAGCGTATTCCGTGAAAAAATGCGTGCGCACGCATCGACGTACATTTTGACGGTGGCCGCAGAAAATGCGCTCATCTGTCCCTAGCCTTAAACGTGAAGCATAGCTTGACACAAGTGTCTTGCAGCGATCTACGGGTGTTCTGTCACTCACAAATTTCTAAGCATTTAGTTTATTAGAGTACTGTTTCTTTAATTGAGCGGCCATTACTGATGCCATGCAGTACAGTTACTTCCTGGTAGAGCCAGATTCAACCAGCATAGCTACCAGTGAGTCAAGCAGAAAGCAAGCTCCACAGTTCTGTTACACAGGCCTTCTGCTTATAAGTCTGTAAGTAGAACCTTCATGTTTTTAGTTATGTATATATTTTTAGCAACTGAAAGCACTGTTAGATTAGTTTAGTAGTGTTTGATTGTCTTCACATTAAGTTAAACTTCTGTTAGCCAGTAATTTACATCTAGGTAGCATGCCTGTCACTTATTTGTGTAGATTTGCATTCCTAGACTAATATATTGCCATAATTCCGTATTTTCCACAGTTTTACAAAGTTTAAAGATCTGAAAAGTAAAGATACAAATAAAGTTCAGTAAAGACTTTTCTTCAATCCTGCTTCCAGATTTTTATTATGTTAGCTGTCTGCCAAGCTTTGTGCCTCAGACACACTGTGAGGGCAGAACAGTAAAAACACTTTATACACAGCAGACCTAATCAAAAGAAAAGTGGATTCTTTCTACACATCTATCTCTAACTTCCTCAAGCATCCTGCAAAGTAGTAATCTGTCTCACCATGCAGCACACAGAGCAGCATGCTACTCCAGCCATTCCTCAGCTTTCAGATGCAGAGCAAAGCACACTCAGCACACCAAAGACCAGGTCACGGTGCACAAGCTCCACAGTCTCTAGTAAATCAGATCTGACATCAGCTAGTGCTAAAACTGCCAGGTCCAAACACACTAGTTCAAGACACTCAATCTGCTCCAACCTGTCGACGGCGAGTGCTGCTGCCATCAAGGCACGTGCAAAAGCAGAAAAAGCATATGCAATGGCTGCCTATGCAAACGCGAAGCTGAAATGATAAGAGAACAGGGCTACATAGAGGAAGAACAGCATAAGAATGAAGCTGAAACTACTAGAAGAAAAGCAGAGGTAAAAGCATCTCTACATATTCTTCAACACGAGAAAGCAGCTTCAGTAGCAGTAGCAGAAGCTGAAGTTCTCATGAAAGCAGTAGCAGAAGCTGAAGTTCTCATGAATGCGGCAGAAGAAGAGTATCAAGAAACATTCCCTGTCATAGAAGAACAGGTGACACCTCTCAGTGCAATTCATCGTACCAGGGAGTGTGTTCAGTTACACACAACCGTGTACACCGATCAACAAAGTGACAATGCATTAAAACTATCAAAAGCCCCTCTAGCAGACGGCTACCTAGAATCACCTAAAGTCTGCAAAGCCAAAACAGAGTTCCAACACGACAAGCCAAATGTTTACGAACCCAAAGACCAGTTAGCCAGCTCTTCCAGACATCAAATCAATAACGACACGATTCCTACCCAGGCACACACCAATGTGGGCTATAGGAAAGTTATTTACAATGAGGAAAACACACCATATAACCAGATCAAGCCTGACCTAACAACCCCACCGTCCTATCAGCCACAGCCAAGCCCGGGGTCTGTTCCCAGAGTACGTTCACCTGAGGCAGCTGGAATTTCAGATGTAACGAAGTACCTGATACGCCGTGAAATGGTGAGTTCCGGTCTCCTGAAGTTTGACGACCGTCCTGAAAATTATTGGGCCTGGAAGTCATCTTTCCTTAGCAGCACCCAAGACTTAAACATGACAGACAGAGAAAAACTAGATCTACTCTCTAAATGGCTCGGACCAGAATCTTCCGAACAAGCCAAAAGAATTAGGTCCGTACACGCTCACAACGCAACAACAGGACTCGCTATGGTGTGGCAGAGATTGGAGGAAGGTTATGGATCACCAGAAGTAATTGAAGATGCACTCCTGAAGAAAATTGAAAATTTCCCAAAAGTAACAAACAAAGACAATCAGAAGTTAAGAGAGCTTGGAGACATACTCCTGGAGATGGAATCAGCAAAAAATGGTGGACACCTACCAGGTCTCTCATATTTAGACACTGCACGTGGGGTCAACCCTATAATAGTGAAGCTTCCTTACAACTTGCAAGAAAGATGGGTTACAGCAGCGTCAAAATACAAAGAATGCTATCAAGTGGCATTTCCACCTTTCTCCTTCTTCACTAAGTTCATAACGAACCAAGCGAAAACCCGCAATGACCCAAGCTTTGCCTTTTTGAACCTGGGAAACCCAAACTATAGCAGAACAGAATCACTGCAGCCGAACAGGGAATCAAGGACAACGGTGTCTGTACGGAAGACAGGAGTACCACCTGAGTCTGAATACGTCAACAATAGAATCGCAGAAAAGAAAATTGAAGATCCAGACGATCAGTGTCCGATACACAACAAACCTCATCCTCTGAAAAAATGTCGCGGTTTCAGGATCAAGACAATCGAAGAACGTAAGTCCTATCTTAAAGACCATTACATCTGCTTCAGATGCTGTGCTTCAACTCAACATCTCGCAAAAGATTGTAGGACAGCAATACAATGCAGAGAATGCCACAGTGACAAGCATCTTTCTGCAATGCATCCAGGCCCAGCACCATGGGCAGAGGAGAACGTAACCACCCAAGAAGATCATGGTGGGGAGCAAAAAGAGGACGTAGCACCAGCAATAACGTCAACGTGTACAGAGATCTGCACAAAGACATTTAGTCCTAGATCATGCTCAAAGATATGTTTAGTAAAAGTATATCCTGAAGGTCACAGAGAGAAAACTGTGAGAATGTATGCAGTATTAGATGAGCAGAGCAACAGGTCTTTGGCCAGAACAGAGTTTTTCAACATCTTCAACGATAGTGGAAATCCGGTTTCATATACCTTGAAGACTTGCTCAGGTATTATAGAGACATCAGGGAGAAGAGCAACCAACTATATCATCGAGTCAATAGATGGAAAAACACAGTTGTCCCTCCCAACTCTCATAGAATGCGATACGATACCAGATGATAGATCAGAGATCCCCGCACGCCCGAAATTGCACGTCGACATCCTCATCTGAGACAAATAGCAGAAAAGATACCAATACTTGACCCAGACTCTGCAATCCTCCTCCTACTTGGAAGAGACATACTGAGAGTACACAAGGTTAGGGAACAGTACAATGGGCTACACAACGCACCATTTGCGCAACGTCTCGACCTTGGATGGGTTATCATTGGTGACGTGTGTCTGGACGGAGTTCACAAGCCAACAAAAGTGAATGTCTACAAAACGAACCTGTTGCAAAATGGACGCACGTCATGTTTGAGCCCTTGTACAAACAACATGCAAATCAAAGAGAGACTAGTCCTCTCGAAGCAACACCAGAAGCATCAGGTCTACATGGCGACTACAGCTTCAACAGAAGATACAGATAGATTAGGGTGCAAGGTGTTCGAAAGAACACAAAGTGATGACAAACAAGCATTATCTGTGGAAGATAACCTCTTCCTTGAGATCATGAGCAAAGAAGTCTTCATAGATGAATCAAACAACTGGGTAGCTCCTTTACCTTTCCGTTTACCACGATGTCACCTCCCGAATAACAGAAGACAAGCAATGAAGCGTCTCCTTTCCATGCAATGCACTCTGAACAGAGTGACCCGCATTAGGAAGTCCACCCATCCAGAACAGTGGCATTACATCAGTACAGATAAAAATCCAGCTGACCACGGGACTAGACCTATAACAGCATCTGCCCTACAACACACTAACTGGTTCTCAGGTCCACCCTTTCTAAACAGGAGAGAGAAAGGAGAGAGTGCTCAGTCAGAGACCTTTGAACTTATAGAACCAGATGATGACAAGGAAATACGACCACAAGTCACAGCGTTAATTACTAAATCTACCGGAGGTAGTCTAGGCACGTACAGGTTTGAAAGATTCTCAAGTTGGAAGTCACTTACTCGAGCAGTAGCAAAACTTATTACTTTAGCCAAATCTTTCTGCAGAGCTACAAACACTGACAAGTGTGATGACAATCATCTCGTACAAGCTAACATTATCAGATGTGTACAACAAGAAGTTTTCAAAGAAGACATCAAGTGTCTTACTAAAAGAGAAGAGCTCCCGAAACATAGTTCACTTAGAAAACTGAACCCTATCTTGGATGAAAACGGAGTCATGAAAATTGGAGGTCGTATGTCAGCAAGTGACATAACTATTGAGGAGAAACATCCCTACATCATACCCAAGAACCATCACCTTTCGTTGCTATTGATAAGACATTATCATGAACAAATTGGTCATCAGGGACGCCACTTCACTGAAGGAGCAGTCCGGTCATCTGGATTCTGGATTATAGGAGGTAAACGACTAATCTCCAATGTAATTCATAAATGTGTAATTTGTAGAAAAATTAGAGGAAAACTTGAAGAACAAAAGATGTCAGACTTACCCATAGATAGACTTACTTCGGAACCACCATTCACGCATGTTGGATTAGATGTCTTTGGTCCTTGGAACGTCTCCTTTCGTCGGACCAGAGGACACAGCACAGGGAGTAAGCGTTGGGCCGTTCTGTTTTCTTGTATGAGCACTAGAGCAGCACACATAGAAGTGATTGAGTCCTTGTCTACGTCAAGCTTCATCAATGCCCTGAGAAGATTTATTTCTATCCGAGGACCCGTAAAGCAACTTCGCTCTGACTGTGGTACGAACTTTGTAGGAGCTTGCAAGGAACTGAAGATTAACACGGAAGGCTCTGAGATGGATACTTACCTTCAAGAACAAGGATGTATTTGGACCTTTAATCCTCCGCATGCATCACATATGGGAGGAGCTTGGGAAAGGATGATCGGAGTCGCTCGTCGTATTCTAGATGCCTTGCTTCTAAAAGCTACCTCTACACGTCTTACACATGAAGTCCTGACCACACTCATGGCTGAAGTCATGGCCATCATGAACGCTCGACCTTTAGTTCCAGTATCCACAGATCCTGAAATGCCAGAAGTATTGACACCCGCGATGCTTCTGACTCTGAAAGTCAAAACAACAACGGCACCTCCTGGAGATTTTGAACTCAAAGATCTTCATACCAAGCAGTGGAAGCAAGTGCAGAGTCTTGCAGACACATTCTGGAGACGATGGAGACAGGAATATTTAGTGACGCTCCAGCCACGCAGGAAATGGCAAGCTGACAAGCCTAACTTACAAGTCGGAGACGTTGTCTTACTGAAAGACACTCAAGTTCATAGAAATGAATGGCCTGTTGGACTTATTATCAAAGTTGTACCTAGTGTTGACAACAAAGTTAGAAAGGTAGAAATTAAAGTCATGAAGGAAGGTACTCCAAAAGTTTATTTTAGGCCTGTTTCTGAAGTTGTCTTACTTCTCAAAAAGGATACATAGTTGCATAATGTTATTATCCAAAGTGGGGAGTGTTCTGTCACTCACAAATTTCTAAGCATTTAGTTTATTAGAGTACTGTTTCTTTAATTGAGCGGCCATTACTGATGCCATGCAGTACAGTTACTTCCTGGTAGAGCCAGATTCAACCAGCATAGCTACCAGTGAGTCAAGCAGAAAGCAAGCTCCACAGTTCTGTTACACAGGCCTTCTGCTTATAAGTCTGTAAGTAGAACCTTCATGTTTTTAGTTATGTAATATATTTTTAGCAACTCAAAGCACTGTTAGATTAGTTTAGTAGTGTTTGATTGTCTTCACATTAAGTTAAACTTCTGTTAGCCAGTAATTTACATCTAGGTAGCATGCCTGTCACTTATTTGTGTAGATTTGCATTCCTAGACTAATATATTGCCATAATTCCGTATTTTCCACAGTTTTACAAAGTTTAAAGATCTGAAAAGTAAAGATACAAATAAAGTTCAGTAAAGACTTTTCTTCAATCCTGCTTCCAGATTTTTATTATGTTAGCTGTCTGCCAAGCTTTGTGCCTCAGACACACTGTGAGGGCAGAACAACGGGTATCTTCGCCCATTCGTCATGGGCAAAAGCCCCAGTTCAGTCCACATTCTTAGGCTTGCGCACTCCCAACTGCTTCTTTAAGTCCCACCAGAGGTTCTCCAATCGATTTAAAGTCAGTGACTGCGATGGCCACTCCAAAATGTTCCAGCCTTTAATCTGCAACCATGCTCTAGTGGACTTGGAGGTATGCTTGGGATCATTGTCCTGTTGAAAGGTCCAATGTCTCCCAAGCCTCAGGTTTGTGACAGACTGCATCACATTGTCATCCAATATCTCCTGGTACTGAAGAGAATTCATGGTACCTTGCACACGCTGAAGCTTCCCTGTACTTGCAGAAGCAAAACAGCCCCAAAGCATTATTGACCCCCCGCCATGCTTCACAGTAGGCAAGGTGTTCTTTTCTTCATAGGCCTTGTTCTTCCTCCTCCAAACATAGCGTTGATCCATGGGCCCAAACAGTTCTAATTTTGTTTCATCAGTCCACAGAACACTATCCCAAAACTTCTGTGGTTTGTCCACATGACTTTTGGCATACTGCAGTCAACTCTTCTTATTCTTTGGAGACAGCAAGGGGGTGCGCCTGGGAGTTCTGGCATGGAGGCCTTCATTACGCAGTGTGCGCCGTATTGTCTGAGCTGAAACTTCAGTACCCACATCTGACAAATCTTTTCTCAGTTCCTCAGCAGTCACACGGGGACTTTTCTCCACTCTACGCTTCAGGTAGCGCACAGCGGTCAAAGTCAGCATCTTCTTTCTGCCACGACCAGGTAGCGTTTCAACAGTGCCCTTTGCCTTGAATTTGCGAATGATGCTTCCTATGGTCTCTTTTGGTATGTTTAACATCTTTGCAATCTTCTTATAGCCATTGCCCTTCCTGTGAAGAGTAATCACCTCTTCTCTTGTCTTCCTGGACCATTCTCTTGACTTCACCATGTTTGTAACCACACAGTAAATGTCTAGAAGGAGCTTAGTATCACAGTCATTTTAAAGCTGCCTAATTGGTGCTTATTATGCTTTATTGCTGCTCCGTGACATCCACAGGTGTTTTCAATACCTGATTGAAAACACTTGAATGAACCTCTGTTCTTCAGAGTGGTAGTCTTTAAGGGGTTGAATAATTGTGTCAATGAAGAATTCACAAAAGAAACATTTACTACTGTATTACAAAACCAATTGATGTCATTTTAGTTGCATATGGTTCTTTAAAAAGTCCTTATAGGATTTCATTCTGAATACAATTACAAATGTACACTAAATTCCCTAAAACCCTTACAGCATTGGGGGTTGAATAATTTTGAACACAACTGTATATGCTGGGGTGAATAAATCAGTATGTTACTGTGAGTTTTATTGTTGTGGATTCTGTGATACGTTCATATATACCGCAAATTGCTGTGAATGTCTGTGATACGCTCATACACACTGCACGTTACTGTGAGTTTTATTGCTGTGGTGTAGAGAAATAAATTCCATAACACAAATATGTGGGTGGAGCTTAATATGGGTGTGGTTTGTGGGTGGGTATTGCACAAGGGGCCCCATGATTTCCTATTGCCCAGGGGCCCATTGAGTTATCAGTCCGCCCCTGCTTGGGGCACCCCAACAGAGACATAATCTATAGTGTATCTTTGGCTGATAGCGATACTTGTATCTCATTCTTCACATACAGTATGTATGAATGTCAGTTTGATAAAGTGTGCAAAGTATCTTTATCCAATTGTTTTACAAGATAAAACGTGCACTGGTCTTCAATGTAAGAATGATGGATTTTGTTTGACAGTCTTTGAAGTACTACAAGTTCCAGGATCAAGTACGGCAGTGGCGTTCGAATTTATTTAATACACAAGTGTCACAATTTTGAGTTGAATTAATGAAATAATTGAACTTTTCCACCACATTGACACATTCTAATTTATTGAGATGCACCTGTATATCTGGACCACATTCTTTTCTTACAAGCTCACATTGATAAGATCTCGCACTCCTCTTCTGAGAAATCGATTTGAAGTGAAAATGAAAGCGTTATATATGTTAAAGTTTAACTTTCAAAAATTTCCACTGTGATTATAGTCTATTATATATAAAGCACAAAGTCAAATGAGCTTATAAAGCACTCATACACCGGCAAGTGAACATCAACTATGGGTGGGATATTTTCTGACTCTACTCTGAGTGAGGATGAGAATAAACAGGCAGAGGAGGCAAAACAGGTAGCCCTGAACATCCTGAACGACGCTCTGAGGAAAAAGGACCATCTGCTGGTGGAGAATCCAGGAGATTACAGTAACGACCCTTACTATAAATTTATTAGCCCAAGCCTGGTACGAGATCTCATCAGTGAACTGAGGAAAGTGACCTTCACCAGAGGAGTAGAAAATGGAGACACCGTTGCTTATGTTTATCCTCTAGAAGATAGTAGAGTCATTTATCTCTGCCCACCGTTTTGGGAGAGAAGTGAAATATTTCAAGGAAGATCTCGCGCAGGAACATTAATCCATGAAGTCTGCCATTTTTTGGGGTACGGTCACACTGTTGAAGAAACCATGGAGAATGCAAAGAAAGAAAAGTTTCAGCAACGAAAATTACTGCCGCTGACAGCTTACTGTATACCAATAGTTTTTGATTTCTACATGAATCACAATAAGCCTTACACGGACGGATCCTACAGCTGCTGCGGTGACAGAGCCAGGGACTCCATGTGCGTCAGATCTAGGATGAGCGATCACATAAGGTAACAATTAGTATACACACTGGGCCATATTACATAGTTGGTGCTAACTTAACCAGAGCTGTCATAAACTTCCCAGAGCCATTATAGTCTATGGAGGGTTTCAGTTTACAACAGCACTGGTTCGCCCAGCGTTATGGGATTCGCCTGAATAAATCTGCTGAATAAAACCACCAAACAGCAGGACATTTCGGCATCTTTTCTCTGCTGTTCGGGGTCTGTGAATAGATTAACCATTGCTTCATTATGGGGGATTTCACTGCTGTCGAACAGGCACCGTACATGCAAGCAATTCACCAAAATTTGGCGAACTGCCTGCTTTCTGAATAGCCGAATGGCCATGAAATGTCACTGTATGGGGAAATTCACTGTTCGGTGACATTTCGGGGCCAGATCGGCTCTCTCCGAGTAACCCCTACCGTCTTGTGAAAGGGGCGCTCTACTCAGCCTGACCACTTTAGTGTTTTAAAGGGGTCAGGATGTGAGGAGTGCCCCCCTTCTACCCCCCCACTGATATGGTGTAATTTCTGGGTGAAGTGCAGGAGTTTCCTCCACCCAACCCAGTGTCAGATTTTGAATTTCCAGGCTGCCAATATGGTGATATTGGTCACTAGAGACGATGACAGGCACAGAGCATGCAGACGTCACTCTCTGAGACCGGCCACGAAAGTAAGAGGTGTCAGAGAGGCAGTCGATGGAGCGGATCTGTGCATGCGCGTGCGGCTCCGATCCATTGCGCTGCATGTGTAAAATGCACAAGTCCCATAGCAGTGCACAGTTTGTGGTTCCTACACGACACATGTTGAGTAGCAGAGCAAATTTCGCAGAAACCTTCCAGGGACTTCCAGGTTTGGGAGCCCCTGAGCGCAAGAGGAGGAGGAGAGGGATGAGCCGTTCGGTTCGATCGGTTCGGAGTTCGCATCGACCATAGCCTGTTCGCATGTTCGCGAACTACGAACATTTCCGCCTGTTCGCCGTGTGTTCGCCCACAATGCACCTCAATGCACTTTTCCACTGGCCTGACGTAATTGGCTACATCCTTGCACCTGACCACAGGTCAGGTGCAAGACAGGTTCAAGACTATGCCAATCACGGCTCAGAGTCCTGATTGGGCAAATTTTGCCCAATCATGGGCTCACAGAACTAAATCCCGCAGCACACTATATAAGGCTTCACGCAGCGCTTCAGCATGCATTTGAGAGGAGATTGTTGTTGTGTTAGTGTGTGTTCTTACTGCCAGTCTGCCACCAGCTACTGGGGGGGTCTCATCTACTGGGGGGGTCTCATTTCTACCAAATATCTGGGAATTGTTGTAATCTTTGTGTTCTCACTCCCAGCAACTATTTTGGGGGCTCAGTAATTTCTACAAATATTTGTGAATTGAGGTAATCTGAGGTAATCTGCCATGCAGAATTTTGGGGTCAGAAAATTTCTACAAAATATTTGTGAATTGAGGTAATCAGAGGTAATCTGCCACGCAGAATTTTAGGGGCTCAGTAATTTCTACAAAATATTTGTGAATTGAGGTAATCAGAGGTAATCTGTGTCTTGTCACTGTCACGCAGAATTTTGGGGGCTCAGTAATTTCTACAAAATATTTGTGAATTGAAGGTAATCTGTGTCTTGTCACTGCCACGCATAATTTTGGGGGCTCAGTAATTTCTACAAAATATTTGTGAATTGAGGTAATCTGAGGTAATCTGCCATGCAGAATTTTGGGGGTCAGAAAATTTCTACAAAATATTTGTGTATTGAGGTAATCTGAGGTAATCTGCCACGCAGAATTTTGGGGGCTCAGTAATTTCTACAAAATATTTGGGAATTGAGGTAATCTGTGTCTTGTCACTGCCACGCAGAAGTTTGGGGGCTCAGTAATTTCTACAAAATATTTGTGTATTGAGGAGATTTGTAATCTGTGTCTTCTCACTGCCAGCTATCATGGGGTCCCACATACTTCTAGCAGATTTCTGCGAATTGTAATCTGTGTCTTGTCACTGTTGCCAGCTATCAGGGTGTCTCACTGAGTTATACCAGAGTTCTGGAAATCTTTAATCTTTATACCAGAGTTGAATCAGAGTTCTGTATATATTTAATCGATATATCACTCACCATGTCAGAAAGACCAAAAAGGACAGGCAGACGCTCCCAGACACAGATAAGAGGGCAAGCAGCCTCTGTGTTGGGAGGCTGTGCCTCTGGTCGTGGTGGACGTGGTGCATCCTCTGCAGGGCCACGCTTGTCCTTTGCAACTGGTGCTGGCCGTCTTCTTAAGCATCAGCAACATACAGAGGATTTGGTGGATTGGCTAACCAGGCCATCCTCATCCTCCTCATCCTCTGCCAGCCAGGCTTGTAGTGCTTTACAGTCCACCTCAGCTGGCAAAACATCTAATGCAGCCTCCATGTCCACAGCTACTCCTGCCATAGCCTCACTATCACACACGGAGGAATCAGCTAAATTGTTTGACTTCAATGACAGTGGCATGCTGCTTGAGGATGCGCAGCAAGTACAGTGCTCTGATTCAATCTATGAGGTTGAGGAAGGGAGTATAATCAACCTAGAGGAAGGGGTGCCAGTGATGACACACAAATAACTGGCACTCATGTTGCCCCAGCAGCTGCAGCATACTGCCAAGTTGGCTCCAGTGACGAGGAGATAGGGGGTGATGATGAGGTCACTGACTCCACCTGGGTGCCTGATCGAACAGAGGAGTCAAGTGAGGAGGAGGAAGCACAACAAACACGAGGCACAACATCCTCTATGACCAACTGTAGCACTAGCCAGTCCAAGGCATCAGATGTCAGAGCTGCTCAGGTGCAGAGCGCTGTTGTCTCAAAGCACACATCCAGGAACTCTGCTGTCTGGGAGTTCTTTAAGAAATGTGCAGCAGACCCCACCATTGCTATTTGTAATCTATGTCAGATGAGGCTCAAGCGTGGGAAAGACACCGGATGCTTGGGTACCACGTGCTTGAGGCGACATATGGCCACCTGCCACACATCCCGTTGGCGCAAAACTTTGCGTAGGTCCTCCTAATCTGTCTCTATCTGTCTCGTATGTCCTGCCATGTCATTACCTACAACCTCCACTGACAGGGATGATGTAATGGATGTACCAGCTCCTTCCTCACAATGTGACAGCATCCCATCAGCTGAAGATTTACGCAGTCAGATTACGTTGCCCCAGCTGCTGCAGCGTAAGAAAAAATATAGTCCCAACCATCCCCAAGCACAGCGTCTAAATGCCAGTTTAGCAAAATTACTCGCATTGCAGCTGCTGCCTTTCCAGCTGATGGACTCTGCTTCCTTCCGTGAATTTGCTGAATGTGATCTACAACATTGGCATGTTCCAAAACGCCATTACTTTTCACGGAAGGCCATTCCAGCACTATACCAGCACGTGGAAGACAATGTTATCGAGTCATTGGGAAAGGCAGTCAGCAGCAAGGTGCATGTGACTTTAGACACGTGGTCCGGCAAGCATGGACAGGGTCGTTACATTTCCTTCACTGCACACTGGGTAACTCTGATTGCAGCTGGGAGGGATCCAAGACGGGGCTCTGTGCTGGAGCTTGTTCATCCACCACGCCTCCAGAAAGCTGCTTGTATGAGGTCTGTCTGCTCCACCACCACCTCTCCCTCTTCCTCCTCCTCCTCCTCGGTCTCTGGCGAAGTGGCAGTTAAACCGACGCCTGACAGGGGCTATGCAATGGCTCAAGCAAAAAGAAGCCATACTGTGCTTGAGCTGGTTTATTTAGGGGACAGGAGCCACACCGGGCCAGAAATTCTGTCAGCTCTGCAGGGGCAGGTGCAGAGATGGTTAACACCATGCCAGCTTCAGCTGGGAATGGTCGTCTGTGATAATGGCAGCAACCTTCTCTCCGCACTACGCAAGGGTAAATTGATGCATGTACCATGCCTAGCACACATCCTAAATCTAATGGTACAGCGTTTCCTAACCAAGTACCCAGGGCTGGCAGAGCTTCTCAGCCCTGGGTACAGAAAAGTCTGCAGCCACTTCAGACGGTCATTCCCAGCAAGCGTTCGCCTGGCAGAAATTCAAAGAGAATTCCACCTTCCCACAAACCGTCTGATCTGTGACATGCCCACCAGGTGGAACTCGACATTAGCAATGCTGCAGCGTCTGCACAAGCAGCAGAGGGCCATCAACGAGTACCTGTGTGAGTATGGCACAAGGACAGGTTCAGGTCAACTTGTTTTTTTTCCCCCCGCAGTGGCTGATGATCAAGGATGCATACACTGTACTGTCACCATTTGAGGAGGCAACGAGGATGGTGAGCAGGGACAGTGCATGCATCAGTGACACAATTCCTTTAGTGTTCCTGCTGGAGCACACTCTGCGGGGAATTATAGATGTGGCTCTAGAGGCAGAGCAGCGGGAGGAAGAGGAGGCTGTCCCTAGCTCTCAAGGCCCCAGTCTTTCCGCAGACAGCATTCCAGCGGGTCCTCCTCAGATCAGACAGGAGGAGGAGGATGATGAGGAGGAGAAGGAATATTTAAGTAGTGGGGGCATTGAAGGTGGGGATTCCTCAAGGGAGGGTTTTGTGTGCCCAGAAACACAAGGCCTAGTACGTGGCTGGGAGGAGGAAGTGCACGATACGGTCATCCTCATTGACCAGGAAGACTCGGAAGCTAATGCCACCTCCAACCTACGCGGCATGGGCTCCCTTATAATGCAAAGCCTGCTAAAGGACCCCAGGATTCGTGCTATCAAGGAGAGGGATCATTACTGGTTGGCAACCCTTCTTGATCCACTATACAAGGGTAAAGTTGCAGAGCTCATCCTGCCCTCACAGAGGGAGCACAGGATGAAAAAACTTGAGGACGCTCTAAAGCGACACTTGTGTAACACCTTTCCAGGCACTGGTAGGTTACCAAGTGATGACACAGGTGCTTCTGAGGCTGCGGATGATCAGAGGAATAGTGGTGAAGGCCGTGGCCACTTGACTGATGCCTTTTTACATTTTTTTAGTCCACGACGCCCAGGGATGTCAAATGTAGGCACCCATTGCCAACGTCTTCACTGTATGGTGCAGGACTACCTAGTATGCACTATGTAAATCTCCATTCATACCTATTTCAAATGTGTTTACCATTTAGTCTGCAATTCGTAACAATGGATTGTACCATCAAAAACCTAAACCGTCGCACTGCAGCGAAGAGCACTGTGGGGAACTTTGGACACCTAAGTCACTAATCTTTACACCTCACAAGGTCAAGTGAGGTGTCATTGGACAGGGCAGAGTCTGGCCTTTGCAATAAAAGCAAACCTGACCATGTAAAATCTAAAAGAAAAGAAACAATATTTATTTATTTATTTTTTGTTCCTAAGCGATGGCATTGTCCATTTGTTAAGTATAAAATGAGCAATACCACTGCCATGAATCACCTTCTCATTTCCTACGCTGGGAGCAAGGACAGTGTTTTATACAGTCATATTATTCGTAAAAAAACATTTTCCAAAACACAAGGGAAATATTTCATTTTTGTTTTCATTTTTTGGTTAAAATTTTATATTTTCTCAGAAAAATGCAGTAACAGGTTCCCATTTCACATTTTATTAACAAGAATACCCTATAGAATATATAACCACAAATGTTTGGATGATAAAATGGGCAAAAAAAATTTACACTCTTTAAATGATTAAAATCTGAATGAAAAATAAATCACACAGTATCTGCCTGGTTAGATATAGCCGTATCTGCACTATTAAATAACCTTTCTAATGTTCTCATTTCACTAAATTACAAAAAAAAAGCCACCAAAATATTCAGCTCCAGGCCCATAGAGATCTTAATCCGGGCCTGTACCTAGGGGCAAGAGCAGACTTGGATATCTTTTCAGCAGATGATCCACTGGCTTACTGGGTGTTGAGATTGAATCACTGGCCAGAATTTAGCCAATATGCTATGCAGTTACTAGGTTGCCCTTCATCTAGCGTGCTTTCTAAAAGGACGTTCAGTGCCGCTGGAGGTTTTGTCACAGACAAAAGAGTGCGTCTGTCCACCGACTCTGTAGACCGGCTGACATTTATAAAAATGAATCAGTCCTGGATCAGCAGCTATCAATCCCCGATGCTGACATAACGGAATAGATCGGGGATGTCTTCTGCATTCACAAAACCTCCAGCACTGAACTCTTCCACAATACCACAAAGGGGTTACGGTGCTAAGGCACTTGCTGCCATGAAAGGCACAATATCTGGCTGCACTGATGCCTTTACCAGATTCATATCTTTTTAATATAGGACCGCATGGTCCACCCCTACACTCTTCCACAATACAACAGAGGGGTTACTGTACAATGGCACTTGCTGGCCTGGCACCAAAAGCACAATACCTGGGTGCACTGACGCCTTTACCAGATTCATAGCTTTTTAATATAGGACCGCATGGTCCACCCCTGCACTCTTCCACAATACAACAGAGGGGTTACTGTATGAATGTACTTGCTGGCCTGGCACCAAAAGCACAATATCTGGGTGCACTGACGCCTTTACCAGATTCATATCTTTTTAATATAGGACTGCAGGGTCCAACCCTGCACTCTTTCACAATACCACAGAGGGGTTACGGTGTGACGGCACTGTTGCTGACACTAAAGGCCCAATTTTAAAGCACCTATTGTTACTTTCATCCAAAGTCTGCATAAGTTTCAACATAATTTAGCTAAAAAAAAAATCACTAAACTTTTTCTGCGTGTCCTAAAATGTCTTGTCATACAGGCTGCCGCCCCAAGCAGTTGTGTATGAATAGATTAAAGGAAAAGCATTTACCGTCATTTGAAACGTCATTTTTTTGTTTTTAAATGTTTCTATACATCCTAGAAATCCACCACTTCACGGGCAGGTTATGGGGACCTCCTAGGCACGATATTTGAATGAATTTTTGTTTTTTATTTATAACCCTTATGTTATGGAAAACTCACTGTCCCTTTAAAAACTTTTTTTTTACTTTTTGTCCTTGTTTCCTGTCCCCCAGGGCACTACCCGGACCCCCATACACCTTTTATGGCAAATATCTAGCACAGCCCTCAAAATTTCCACTCGCATTCTCGCGTTTTGCGATGGGAAATTTGGACTGGCGAGTGAAACTGCACACGCAGGCAGCATAATAAAGTCTATAGTGCTGCCTGCGCTGCGTTTTCAGCCGGCGGCTGTTTTTTCCGCAGCAAATGGGACTTGGCCGGAATCATTTCCTGGGAGGGGGGGTTGCAAATACTCTCACCTGCGGCACCATTACCAGACCATCCTGCTGCACGCTGGATCTTTCTCCTTCACGCTGGGCCCCTTATCTTCCAGGCACAGCGTGAAGGATAATCTCCACCCCCTCATTCTACTCTCCAGGTCAGGTAAGCGGAGGGGGGGGGATGAAATAAACGGCAGGGGGTTGAAATGGAGAGAAAGAGATGAATTGGGGGGGGAAATTAAATGAAAGATGAATTGGGGGAGAAATGAAATGAACGATGAATTGGGGGAGAAATGAACGATGAATTGGGGGAGAAATGAACGATGAATTGGGGGGAGAAATGAAATGAACGATGAATTGGGGGAGAAATGAACGATGAATTGGGGGGAGAAATGAAATGAACGATGAATTGGGGGAGAAATGAACGATGAATTGGGGGAGAAATGAAATGAACGATGAATTGGGGGAGAAATGAACGATGAATTGGGGGAGAAATGAACGATGAATTGGGGGGAGAAATGAACGATGAATTGGGGGAGAAATGAAATGAACGATGAATTGGGGGAGAAATGAACGATGAATTGGGGGAGAAATGAAATGAACGATGAATTGGGGGAGAAATGAACGATGAATTGGGGGGAGAAATGAAATGAAAGATGAATTGGGGGAGAAATGAAAGATGAATTGGGGGGAGAAATGAAATGGAAAGGAAGATGAATTGGGAGGAGAAATGGAGAGAGATGAATGAAGAGGAGGAGATGAATGGGGAGAGAGAAATGAAATAATTGGGGAGAGAGAAATTAAATAAATGGGGAGAGAGAAATGAAATAAATGGGGAGAGAGAGATGAATTGGGCAAAAGAAATTAAAGGGAGGGAGAAATGAATTCAAGTGGGGAGAGAAACTAATTAAAGGGGGCCCCCCAAGCAGAAAAAAGGTTCCCCACCCCTGGTGTAAACTAAGGGAAAGTAAAAAAGCTGCCAAGCTGTCAGCGCGCCAGAAGTGACGCCAGAACCAGCGCCGCTACTACAACTCCCTCTAGAGGCCATAATTGGTGAAATGGTGGTGTAGGCATTTGATTTGAGGTTATGCAAAATAAATCCTATTTATAAAGAAAGAGATGGGTGATACAGAAGGAGCAAAAAAAAAGAAAAAATGGGGATGGAAGTATCGCAGACGAAAATTAATGGATTCATCTATATAAGCATCCAAGGGGGAAACCTGACTTTGGGGTCTTCTAACTTCTAGTGATAACCTGGCATATGAATAATGGGAGTATTAGGTTCCACTTGATATATTGGATGCATAGACACCAAATTAATTTGGTCCTAAAAAATGTTGGAGAGGAGTCTGTACTTAATGGATGAAACTACTTGTCTGGGTCTGGTGCCTGGGTATACATGTATCTGATGCCTGGGTATTAATGTTTATTATTATTTTGTAACTTTATTCTGAATAAAACCTTTAACAGTGTAATTTCATAAGATAATTTAAGAAGGCGTGTTTAGGGATGGAGTTTAGGGCAGGGTAGGTGGGGCAACTGGTGGCGAGTAACTCTTATGGTCTGGCTAGTAGGTTGGGACTTGAAATTTTGAGCCCTGATCTAGCATATATGCCCTCTTGGAGGGCACTCTAAAAATCGAATTTTGAGTCCCATTGACTTGTATTGCTTTCGAGTTCGAGTTCGAATTCGAACATTTGAAAAGTTCGAGTTCGAATGCGAACCGAACTCGGGGGTGTTCGGCTCATCCCTAGAGGAGGACCGCACAATGTGGGACAAAGGGTGTGTAAAATCATCAAAAATAAGGAAAACAAATAAAAAAAATCATTTGGCAGAGGCTGTCAGCAGGGTCTGCCCAATTATTTAAGGGAAGAAAAGGGAACTCTATTTTCAATGTCATATCCCTTTAATATAGAGGTGAATCCATATGAAGTGGTCCAGAAAATTTTTTATTGGTTGCTTGACCATTATTTAAAAAAAATTATTTGTGGTGGTGGTGACCCCTATATGTTGGTTGTTTAAAACCAAGATTATTTAAATTTTATACTGACTCGTTTAAAAATGGCGGCCATTTTTGCTTTACGCCATGCACCATTTTTTTGCGTTTCCAGAGGTTTGCCGTAAAATACATATTTCAGTTATGATTTGTAACAGAGTTGTGGAACACAATGTATTATTCTTAGCACATTCTGAACTACGTTTTTGTTAATTACATCATTTGGCTCTTGTTTTCACGTGACCAAAATTTCATGCCAAACTTGACGCTCGCCGTCATAAAAACTTCAAATTTCGGAAGGGCAATTTTTTAGGAAGGGTTAAAATATTCAGCTTCAAATTTTTTTGCTAAGTACCTATAATAGGGTAGTTTATGTAAAAAAAACAAACAATTAAGCCCTGATATATGTTTCTTTTGTTTTTCCAAGGACCCACAAATATGGTATTTTTCAATTTCTTTTTATATACAGGGTTATTCAGAGAGCGGTGAAAAGCTGCAGAATGACTGGAGAAGTGAAAATTCTAGGTCAAAATAGCCAAACCAGAAAAATTCTCCCATTTATCTCACTTTCCAATTCGGCTATTTTGACCTAGAATTTTCCATTCTCCAGTCATTCTCCTACTTTTCACCGCTCTCTGAATAACCCTGATAGTAAGAAATATTGGGGAATATTCCCAATGTATTTCTTACTGTAATAACCTATTTGACTGGGAGATCTGGTCAAAAGGAGTTACTGCAGGTAGACCTGCGGCTCGTGGATCCGTGCATCAGCTGTGAAAAGCATGATATGTCATGACATTCTTTAGCTGATTTTAAACACTTCAGCACCTTGGACTAAAACATTCGGGGCACCTTCTGGAAGCCAAAAGAATAACAAACACATTTATTTTTCACTCATACAGCACAGCTCCACATGGTGTTGACACAATTTCGATCTGCTGCGTCTGCTACGTACCGCTGATCATGTATACACAATTAATTGCTGTAGTGAAGGGGTTAAAAAACCCTATGGGGTTATACAGAGAGCACCGAAATGTTGCCGACATTTTGGTGCTCTCTTGCTCCCTGCACTTCAGGGAATCAAAGTTCCCCACCCTGCGGTGAATTCAGCCTTCACCACAGGGTCCCCGGAGTGCAGGGAAAGCCCGCCAAAAACCCACCGGAACCGCTGCAAAAAATAACGGCAAACACGTTGGAAAAAGCCACCGATCAGAGAGCAGACCAGCCGCCAGGAAAAGCTGACAAGAACAGGGTAACAAAAAAAAAACAACATGGTTGAAGGTGTCAAAATTAAAACACTGTTTGCTAAAAAACTACTGAATCAAAACGGCTGAAATTTTTTTAGAAAGGATTTTACCAGGAAGGATACATTGAGATTTCTCTCATTTTCAAGTATGTCCTGTGTGGTGAGTATGTACCGTTAGGTGTCTTGCCAAGGACACTAAGGCTGGGGTCAGACTAGCGCATTTTTAACTTGCGTTTAGGCGCACTTAATCACGGCCGTAGTAGCAGCAAATGACGCGCAATGACGGCCATTATACAAAGTCCGGCCGCGCAACGCAAGTGGAAAATGAACGCATTTTTTCGAGAAAGCAGAACCGCTAGTACAGAGTGCGCTGCGTCCGCATAGCGGCGTGTGTGCGTGATTAGGAGATGTCAGACGCTGCTAATGTCCGGCCCACATAACGTCCAGACGCAAAAAGTGTTTTATTGACGATCCGTAACAAATTACGCATGGAAATGCGCATCATATGACCGCTATCGCGCATTCCGTGAAAAAATACGTCAATACGTTCGGACGCACTTTTTGACGGACGTTGCGAATAATGCGTTCGTTTGACCTTAGCCTTACTGGAGAGGTGCTCGTGCTGGGATCTGAACCTGTGTCTCCACAGTCTGATACATATAAAGTCTTATAAATGAAAATAAAAAGGTCTGTTACAGGAAAAATAAAAAGTCGCTTTTAATAAAAAAAGGGAGAAATAAATCTGCCAAAAAAATACCGAAAAATGCCTAAAAGATCCTAAAAAAAATCAATAAATAAAGAGACTTTTTGCTGCAGATTAAAAGATTAAACAGTTTATTAGATATTTAATAAAAATTGGAATATTTTTTACATTGAAGCCTATGGGATTCGCCTGAATAAACCTGTCGAATGAAACCACTGAACATCATTTCACTGACATTTCACTGCTTGGTTTTGTTCTCTGAATAGACGAAGCATTGCTTCTCTATGGGGGAT
This sequence comes from Leptobrachium leishanense, assembly GCA_009667805.1. Classification (NCBI taxonomy): domain Eukaryota; kingdom Metazoa; phylum Chordata; class Amphibia; order Anura; family Megophryidae; genus Leptobrachium; species Leptobrachium leishanense. The sequence continues at coordinate 18,467,630 of CM019069.1, forward strand.
TTCACTGCCCTCGAAAAGGCGCCGAACAGGCACCATACTTGCTGGCAGTGCTAACATTTGGCGAACTGTCTGCTTTCTGAATAGCCAAATGACCCCAAAATGGCATCATACGAGGAAATACCCTGTTCGGTGACATTTCGGGGCCAGATCGGCTCATTCTGCTTAACCCTTTAAGTAACTAAAATTCACAAATTTGCATCTTTAGTCTCATATGTCACTGTTAACCTTCTAACATTCTTTTTTCTGTTAACAGATTTTGTAGGAGCATGACCGGTGACTGGAATCGCACTGCCTTCAGTCCTCTTGATGATTTGGAAATGAATGAAATCGCAGTGTGTTTGGTAGAGCATTACACACAGACTTTCCAGCAATAAATTAGATCCAGGCATCAAAGACAAGAACACATACAGGGTTATTCAAAGAGAATCGAAAAGTCACTGCAAGTTCGATGACTTTTCGTTCTATTCAATTCAATTCGGTTCGATTTGGCGATCCAATTTCGGTGACCCTGCGGTGTCCACAGGGTCCTCGCTCGACTTGCAGGGAAAAGTCACTGCAAACCCGCCGAACACTCACCGCAAAATGAGGGCGAATGCACACCGAAACCCGCAAAAACATCTGGATTAACTCCGCCGAACACGCCAGAGAAACACGAGCAGGAGCCGATCACAGCGCAGAGCAGCCGCTGGAAAAACCCGACACCGCAGACGAATGTAGTAAAAAAACAAAGCTAATCAATACGCTTGAATGTTTGATAAGTGAAACGCTGTTTGTAAAGAAACTACTGAGTGAAAATGTGTGAAATTTACATATAAGATCCAATGAATGATAATAAAAAGGGTTGTTACAGAAAAAAGAAAAAACATTAAAAAAATAAATAATAATAATAATAAAAAAATCGGCAAAAATATTGTGGCCACAAAATATCTAAAAAATGCTTTACTTTGAATAACCCTGTATGTATTATTTCCATGCACTTTCATGCAGTAGTTTTCTTTAAAATGCCTTTTAAAAGCAGCAGATTTTTTTACCCATTCGGCTCTCGGCAGCTTTCGGTGGGTCAATTTGCCGCACTTCGGGAACCCTGCGAAGAATGCTGAATTCACAGCAAGGACAGCGAATTTAAGTCGCCGAAGTGCGGCAAATGAGACAGCACCGAAATGTCGGTTACAGTTTGGTGCTCTCTGAATAATCCTGATACTTAAAGGACTCCAGGAGTGCACGTCTTCTTGAAGAGTTGTTTGCCTTCGCTGGCGGTCAGCACCGGAGCAGTTAGAAGTGAATAACCTGGCTGCGGGTCCCCTGGTGAATCTTTAAATTTATATTTATATATTTTAGTTGTACATTTCTGTGTTTATTATATATTTATATTAAAATTTTTAATATAAGGCAAAAATATAAAAATAATAATAAAAAAATATATATATATATATATCCCAAAAAATTCAGATGTACAACGTAGACTATACTTACAAAAATACCAAATATAATTTATTGCATAGATGGATGTTTCAGCCCCAGTGTGCAGGGAGCGCTATGCAACAAATTAGTGTAATAAGCAAGTTAAGAATTCTTTCTGTGCACCTTCCAATATGGTGTTATATATATATATATAATATATATATGATAGATTCCTGCAGGTAAAGTGCAGAGCTACAGAAAACAGGCACTCAGTTACCTTACAGAGGAGTCACAGGCGCAGAGCACTGCTCGCTGCCACCAACACCACGAAATATCCGAATTTAAAAAAGATGTTTCAACTCTAAAATAATAACGTTCAATATTTATTCAAACACCAAATAAACTCGACAACATTTCAACTGTTCCGGTGACCGGTCTTCCTCAAGGCAGGTACGGTTGCCAGATCCTCCATGTCTTCCTGGACCCGTATAATTTATTCATGCTGATGGGCAGTGCATGAAAAATGCCACCCCGCAGCATGTACAGTTACAGTTACAAGTATTTATAAAGCTCTAACAAGCTACGTAGCGCTGTACAATGTAGAATCCATACACTGCAGGTAATGAATCCTAGGAATCCCAGGTGAGCTGCCCTGATTTCCTTCCTGCATCATATGAATTATACATGTTGCAGGGAGGACTTTCCTTGTGCTCCCCCTCTGCATGAAAAAGTAATATGTGTCCAGGAAAACATGGCCGACCTGGCAACACTAAACCGAAGTCAATAAATAGAATTGTATCACATGACAATAAAGTGAACGACAATAATTAAAGTGCTCTTTAACCATGTAATCAGTCATAACAAACACACGTGTATCTGTCATGTAAAGTGCTACAGCTTTTATAATTAATTCTATTACATTGTCAGTGCATATTTAATACCTATTATTGGGGATACATGAGGGGGTATTCTCTCCCTCTCGCCCCCAGATAGACACCCCCACAACACATTTCCATAGATACACACCCCCTTTCCCCCAGATAGAGAGGTGGTGGTCGCTGACGCTTTTTCTCACACGAAGGGTGTCCGCAGTGGTGCGACTGCGAGGCCCCCCAAAGCTCAGGGCCCAGTTATCACAGAGCACTGTGCATTAGGTGTAGAGTGAGCAGGAATTACGCCAAATGTTGGCGAATTGTCTACACATACGGTGCCTGTTCGGTGCCTGTTTGAGGGCAGTGAAATCCCCATAGAGAAGCAATGCTTCGTCTATTGAAGAGAACACAAACCAGCAGTGAAAAGTTGCCGAAATGCCCTGCCATTCGGTGGTTTCATTCGACAGGTTTATTCAGGAGAATTCCATAGACTTCAATGTTAAAAATATTCCCGTTTTAATTCAATATCTAATAAACCATTTATTATAATATTCTGCAGTAAAAAGTCTTTAAATAATCCCCCCCTCTCCAGTTTTTAGCAATCTGATCAATACCTATACATAAATCTATCTAGGTTTATATGTATAGATATTGATCAGATTGCTAAAAACTGGAGAGGGGGGGATTATTTAAAGACTTTAGCCAGAAGGGAGCCTGAGTGGATTTATAAAATGGGGACTTGGAAGATGGGGGGTTTAAATGTCGATTTAAATATAAAGGGCCTTTTATAATTTTGTTTTTTTTCCTTTTTTCTTTTTCCTTCAATGTCATTTTTTAAAGTTTTTTAATACTGTTTTTTGCTGTTTGTGATGATATTGTATATGCTGCTAAGCGTTTTTTCTGATTATGATGATTTTTTAATTAGGTTGAATTCAACCTCCCAGTATTGAGCACAGTATTTGCTGTCCGGAGGCTGTCTCTTATCCTCTGTATCTGTGCATTTTAAGGACACTGGGACGAAAAGCACTATATTTCCCAGAAGCTTTCGCGGTCGTTTTGCTTTCGCTTCCGTATTTCCTTTCCGCTACGTCATTTCCGGACTCGGGAAGACCGGATGTGGAGGTCGGGTTTGAGCGCAGAATGGAGAGTTTCCGTGAGACGCTGACGATTTGGACGGGGGACTGTGTCCGCCTTTGTGTCTGCCTTCCCGCCGGTGTTTTCAACTGCTCAATTAACCCGTTATCTCATTTCCGGATTCGGGAGAAACCGTATATGGTAAACAGGATCAGACACCAGATTGAAAGCTTTCTTGATTATGGATAATATATAAATGAAATGTATGCTTTATGTATGTATGATTTCTTTTGCCCTGATGAAGTCCGCTGTAATAACGGACGAAACGCGTTGGCATTTTTATTAAATATCTTTTTACCGCCACTGGCGCTGGCTTGAGGTGTTTCTTCCTGTGACGGCGGGGTGATAATTTTCTGGCTGAGCTGATCCAAAGAGCGGTAACATTTGATGTGCTTATACCAATCTTGCATCCTGTGAGTGCTATCTAAAGGAGGGGGCTTCCTTCTTATTAACTAATTTACTGCACATGATATATATTTTTTGTATCTCTTTTTAGAGTCCACTTCCCCAATCTTTTTGTCTTTTATACCGGTATTAGCGTCCATGGGAGGAAATACTGGGGGAGACGTACTCTACAGATACGTATTTTATATTTCCTTTTGTGATCTCACGATTGTCTTCTGTATAAAAAAAAAAGAAGAGGAAAATGTCTGGAATTTACATATAAGATCCTATGAATAATAATAAAAAGGGCTGTTACAGAAAAAATGAAAAATTGCTATTAAAAAAGAAACAAAAATTTTGGCGAAAACATCTCAAAAGATGCCTAAAAAAATTAGTTAAAGAGACTTTTTGCTGCAGATTAAAATAATAAATGGTTTATTAGATATTGAATTAAATCGGGAATATTTTTAACATTGAAACCTATGGGATTCGCCTGAATAAACCTGTCGAATGAAACCACTGAACAGAAGGGCATTTCACTGACATTTCTCTGCTGTTCGGTGTCTCTGAATAGATTAATCATTGCTTCTCTATGGGGGATTTCACTGCCGCCGAACAGCAACGTACTTGCTGGCAATTCGCCAAAATTTGGCAAACTGCCTGCTTTCTAAATTGCCGATTGGACACAAAACTGTACCGTACGGGGAAATTCACTGTTCCTGCAATTTCAGGCTCAGATCAGCTCTCTCTGAATAACCCCTATAATAAAAATATTTCACACACAAATATATATATACACGCGAAAGTCCTGACTGACTGACTGACTCATCAACGCCCAGCTGAAACCGTTTAGACTAGGAATGTAACATTTTGAAGGTGCACTGTTTTTATGATGTAGGCACCCACTAAGGAAGGATTTTTGGAAACTCCACACCTAAGGGGGTGAAAAAGGGGATTGAATATTTTAAACAGGATACCTATAGCTCAAAATCAGAAGATGTTACAGACGTGAAATTCGGTATTCACATGTCTTGAAAAGTAAACAAACACTTATTTTACCGTTTTTCCAAAATTCGACTGGGGGGGCGAAAAAAGGGGGTTGAATATTTTAAATATTTTAAACAGGATACCTGTATCTCCAAAACAGAAGATGTTACAGACCTGAAAATTGGTATTTAGATTTGTCTTGAAAAAAAAAAAAACAACATGGGCCATATTACATAGTTGGTGCTAACTTAACCAGAGCTGTTATAAACTTCCCAGAGCCATTATAGCCTATGGAGGTTTTAAGTTTACAACAGCTCTGGTTAAGTTAGCACCAACATTGTAATACTGCCCAACGTATTTTACCATGTCCTGAAAATTCCTTGGGGGGGGGCAAAAAGGGGGGTTGAATACTTTTATCAGTATACCTATATTTCAAAAACCGAAGATGTTACGGGTGTAAAATTTGGTATTTACAATCTTCTTGAAAAATATAAACAGAAGTTTTACCATTTTCCAAAAATCCCAAGTGGGGGGGTGAAAAAAAAGGGTGGGCTGAATACTTTTAAACAGGATACCTATATCTCAAAAACAGAAGATGTTACATACGTGAAAATTGGTATTTAGACTTGTCTTTGAAAAAAAAAACACCTATTTTACTATTTTCCAAAAATTCAGTGGGGAGGGGGCAAAAAGGGGGGTTGAATACTTTTACCAGTATACCTATATTTCAAAAACCAAAGATGTTACATGTGTGAAATTTGGTATGTACAATCTTCGTGAAAAAAAACAAATATGTGTTTTGCCATTTTCCACAAATCCAAATAAGGAGGGGTCGAGGGAAAGGGGTCTGAATACTTTTATCAGTAGATCTATATCCCAAAAACCAAGATGTTACAGGTTTGAAGTTTAATAATTACAATCTTTTGAAAATAAAGAAACACGTGTTTTACCATTTTCCAAAAATCCAAGTGGGGGTAAAAAAAAGGGGGTGAATACTTTTAAACAGGATACCTACATCTCAAAAACAAAAGATGTTACAGACGTGAAAATTGTTTTTTTAGATTTGTCTTGAGAAACAAAAAAAACACCTATTTTACCATTTTCCAAAAATCCAAGTGGGGGTAAAAAAAAGGGGGTGAATACTTTTAAACAGGATACCTACATCTCAAAAACAAAAGATGTTACAGACGTGAAAATTGTTTTTTTAGATTTGTCTTGAGAAACAAAAAAACACCTATTTTACCATTTTCCAAAAATCCAGTGCGATGGAAAAAAAAGGGGGGTTGAATACTTTTATCAGTATACCTATATTTCCAAAAACCAAAGATGTTACAGGTGTGAAATCTGGCACTTACAATCTTCTTGAAAAATAAAAAAATACATGTTTTAACATTTTCCAAGAATCTCAAGTGGTGGGTGAAAAAAGGGGGTGAATACTTTTCAGCAGGATACCTATATCTCAAAAACAGAAGATGTTACAGACGTGAAAATTGGTATTTAGATTCGTCTTGAAAATAAAACAACACGTATTTTACCATTTTCCAAAAATCCAGTGGGGGGGGGGCAAAAAGGGGGATGAATACCTTTATCACTATACCTATATTTCAAAAACCATTGATGTTACAGATGTGAAATTCAATATTTACAATCCTTGTGCAAAAAAAAAACATGTTTTACAATTTTCCGAAAATCCACTTAAGGGGGGTGGGGGAAAGGGATGTGAATACTTTTATCAGTATACCTATATTTAAAAAACCAAAGATGTTACAGGTGTGAAATTTGTCACGTACATTCTTCTTAAAAAATAAAAAAACACGTGTCTTACAAATTTCCAAAAATCCCAAGTGGGGGGGAAAGGGGGGTTCTAACAAAAAACCTCAAGTTACTTTTAAAAAACTATTTTAACAAATCCTAAAATCCACGCGAGCAAAGCCGCGGGCAAAAGCTAGTATTCTATACATACAAAACCGGAAAGGCTGCCCTCACCCTGAACATGCATTCCGCATAAGGAGCTTCTGAGACCAAGAAACAGAACACACCAGATTCAGAGCACTTCACTGTAATATAGTTTTAAGAACAGCAAAAACAATGCGGGGCAGGCCTTCTTGCATCTTTTTGGTGTTCTCGGGTATGGTATGTGACAGGTTTTATAGAGCAAAGAGCCGTCCACAGGTGGGGTGCTTTTCCTCATAAAAATATAAATAAATACATTTTTTAATTATTTTTAATTTAAAAAATATATAGTTTTTTTTTTAATCCTTACAAAGAAAGATGACCACCACAGGGGGAACCTTTCTCTGAAAAAGGAAAAAAAAATCGAAACGTTTTATTTTTTTTAGTTTCACAGAACTAGGCACCCCTTTGTGTTGGGCACCAGTGGGTACATACAGAAACAAAAAAAACTAACAGGATAGCACTCCCTTGTCACTCAGAATAATGTATACATATAACTATTATTGGCTTAAGCATAACCTCCAACGGATAGAAAGGCTTTTCATCAGTATGATCGCGCATAAGTTACACAATCTCAAAAGGTCTCTTTAAAAGACCACTTCCACCAAAAAAATGAAATGTCATTATTGTGTTTATTTGATGTTGCTGATATCTTCATGTGTTTTGTTTTTCTCTTGTTTGTTTAGTTAAGAACATATTTTCCTCTATATGTGTCACTGGGCGCATCCATTGTGTGATATTTTCCTCTATATGTGTCACTGGGTGCATCCATTGTGTGATATTTTCCTCTATATGTGTCACTGGGTGCATCCATTGTGTGATATTTTCCTCTATATGTGTCACTGGGTGCATCCATTGTGTGATATTTTCCTCTATATGTGTCACTGGGTGCATACATTGTGTGATATTTTTAGGGACAGTCTGATATTGCAATGATGCACATTCCATAGGGTCGGCACCGCATGAGAAAAGTCCTGCAGTCTGGCATGTGAAGAGGTAATGATTGAGGATGCCAGTCGTAGGTCATTGTTAGATCTCAGGGAGCGGGCTGGGGTGCATTTGGTGATTAGTGATGTGAGGACAGGGAGTGTAGAGCGGCGTTATTGAGGAAAGGTAGTGAGGAGCGGCGTTAGTGAGGACAGGTAGTGAGGGGCAGCATTAGTGAGGACAGGAAGTGAGGTGCGGCATTAGTGATGACAGGTAGTGAGGAGCGGCATTAGTGAGGACATGTAGTGAGGAGCAGTGTTAGCGAGGACAGATATTGAGGAGCAGTGTTACTGAGGACAGGTAGTGAGGGGCGGGTTAGCGAGGACAGGTAGTGAGAAGCGGCGTTAGGGAGGACAGGTAGTGAGGAGCGGCATTAGTGAGGACAGGTAGTGAGGAGCGGCATTAGTGAGGACAGATAATGAGTAGCGGCATTAGTGAGGACAGGCAGTGAGGAGTGGCGTTAGTGAGGACAGGTAGTGAGAAGTGGCATTAGTGATGACAGGTAGTGAGGGGCGGGTTAGTAAGGGCAGGTAGTGAGGAGCGGCGTTGGTGAGGACAGGTAGTGAGGAGCGGCATTAGCGAGGACAGGTAGTGAGTAGCGGCGTTAGTGAGGACATGTAGTGAGGAGCGGCGTTTGTGAGGACACGTAGTGAGGGGCAGCGTTAGTGAGGACAGATAGTGAGGAGCGGCGCAGTGAGGACAGGTAGTGTGGAGCGGCGTTAGTGAGGACAAGTAGTGAGGGGTGGCGTCAGTGAGGACAGGTAGTGAGGAGTGGCGTTAGTGAGGACAGGTAGTGAGGAGTGGCGTTAGTGAGGACAGGTAGTGAGGAGCGGCGTTAGTGAGGGCAGGTAGTGAGGGGCGGCGTAGTGAGGGGCGACCACACCCAGCAGCAACACAGTGAAACCCTGAACTGGGATGAGGTCCTTACAATGGCCTCTAATACTAACTGAATATAATGCTGCTGGGTAATACACAGAACAGGACACAAGTAACATATAATAGAATTATGAAAACCAGAGCCAAAGGATCAAGAGCCAGGAGAGTTTGTCAGACAAGCCAAGATCAGATACCAGAGAGGGAAGTCAGAAAAGCCAGGAAACAGTACACAGAATAGCAATAATAGAGTACAGGGAGCAGACAACAGAATAGTCAAAACCAGGCCTTGATCTTACACAAAAGTGGGTAGTCAAGAATAGCAGAGATCATACACAGGATACAAAGACAGGAACACAGGAAGCACTGACTCTCAGGAACAAGAGACACTTCAGGAACAGAAACCTCCAGGAAACAGAAACCCATGCAAGAGCAAGAAGCCTCTGTGCTGCTTGCATATTTATCGGGACAGGGCGGACCATGTCACCTCAGTCCAGAACAGCAGCAGGGGAATCCAGAAGCGGCACAGGCACAGAATGGCTTAGCCCAGATAAGGAAGACGTGGAATGTGGAAACGTGACATAGATGGCTGGAGAGTAGTGGAAGTTGTTGTTAAAAAACATCCGTAGGGGCAGAGTTTGACAGTCCTGCCTTAAGGACTAAGGCATATGTCAGGCTGTAATAAATAATAATAACTCATATCTTCTGTTAAGTAATCCATGCTGTGCAGGGACGTCTAGTGATCACTGAGGACTAGGAATGAGCTGTTCGATTCGATCTGTTCAAAGTTCGCATCGAACATCGGCTGTTCGACAGTTCGCGAACTTCGAACTTTTTGGGACGTTCACCAAAAGTTCTAAAATTTTTTTTTTTTTAAAAAAGTATAAAAAAATGCTTAAAAAATACTAAAAAATCGAGAAATAAAGAGACTCTTTACTGCAGAATATTATAAGCAACGGTTTATTAGATATTGAATTAAAATGGGAATATTTTTAACATTGAAGCCTATGGGATAAAACATTCTTGTTACTAAAACATCAGGCAGACACGGCCCTCTAATCAGGCACTGTAGAGGGCAGCCTGCCGGGGCCTCCCAAGGATCCCCTTGAGGAGCATGCAGCCGCTGGATGACAGAGCTGCGACTGTGCGGGCTAGCCGTCAGGGTGCATGTGGCAGAGACAGGCAGCGCAGGGAGCCACTGCATCTGCGGCCACGGCAGACCCCCCCCCCACAACCAGGATCCAGGGAGCCCCCACTGACCACCAGGCTAAGGTAAGGTGACACATTTCTAAAAAAAAACAAATCAGAGGACATTTTTAAATGTCCCCGGGAATATAAAATAAAACCATTTTTTTCTTTCTCTACCTGACTGAATGTATTTAATTATATATATTAGATACATTCAGCCAGATAGAGGGGGTGGGATGTGGTCTGCACGGGGTCTCAGGCAGTGGTTTGTTTCTTTTGTGTGTATTTTTTTAGAAAATTTATAGGGGAAGGTAAGGGCAGGTATGATCTATATATAGATAAGATATATATCTATATTCTTATAAATATATATATCCAGACTTGTATTACACACACATTTTGGCAACTAATTGCCCCCCCATTTGGCTGATCCCTCCGGTAGAAATGTTGAACCCGATAGAGCAGAGATTAATATATATATTCTCTTCTCTGTCGGGTTTAACATTTCTTCTGGAGGGATCAGCCAAATGGGGGGGCGCATTTAGTTGAGATTGTCCACATGCCACCCCCATGTGTGTATGTATATATATGGTCACCTCAGCTGGGTTAACCCCCCCTTTTCAAAATTTTTGAACAAAACTCATTCAGTTGGTTAGAGCTTTGTTAGATCAGGTTAGATCAATAGTTGTTTGCGTTAGATCACACATAGATCACCGCCCCCTCATTGAATTTTCTGGTCAGAAACCATTCAGGCTTATAGATATTTGTTAGATCAGGTAAGATCAAATGGTCTTAACATTAGATCACACATAAATACAAAGATGTTGAACATAAAATACAGAGATGTTGTGTATTACATACGGGGGATTAGTGCCCCACCCCTCCCCACATAAAATTTTCTGGCAAAAGAAACACTCAGGCTTATAGATCTGTTAGATCCGGTTTGATCAAGTGGATCACACATAATTACAAAGATTTCATGTCAAACATGGATATTAGGTTTTACATAAGGGTGGCTACCCCCTCCCCCCTCTCTGTCTGACCTCAGTCAAAGTTTAAAAGTTCAGGTTTGTAAGTTTTTGTTTATGGCTTAACCCTTTCGCTGCTGAGCCATTTCACCTCTGTGTGCTGAGCTAATTTTTACCAGTTTTGCTCATCATGTTTAAACGAGATTTGAATTCATGTTTTATTGTACAACCCAGACAAATTATATATAGTTCTTTCCGGCAGACTCGGCAGATTCATAATATGTCATTATTATATGTATTCGTCATGTCCTGCCTGAATATTATAACAAAAATTCAATAAAATTTGAGTTTTTAATCATCTACAGTGTGTAAAGTGTTTTTTTTTCACTTTATATCATCCGAGCCTTTGCGGTTTTTAATTCTAAGGGGTAGGCCTGTTAAAAAAATTTAAACTGGGAACCCATTACTTTTATTTTTCTGCAAAATTATGTGATTTAAGCTAAAACCCCTCCCAAAAAAAAATCACTAGGGCAACATCATTGTTCACATTATAATTGAAATGTGAACAATAATGCTGCATTAATAATAAAAATGAAAAAAATGCAGTTATTTTTAAAAAATAACTGGAGAAGGGTTACTCCCCTTATGTAATACACACAATCTCTGTATTTTGTTAAATATCTTTGTAATTATGTGTGATCTAACGTTAAAACCACTTCATCATACCTGATCTAACAAATATCTATAAGCCTGAATAGTTTCTGACCAGAAAATTTAATGAGGGGTGGGGGCTAACCCGTCTTTATTAATTAATTAATAACTCAGTAATTATGGGTGATCTAACGTTAAAACCACTTGATCTTACCTGATTTAAGGTAAAGCTTCCAAAATAGCTAAGTGTTTGGTTCATTTTTTGATAAGGGGGGGCTGATGACGGGTTAGCCCCCCTTACGATATTTGTTAATATCTCTTTGTGTGATCTAACGCAAACAACTATTGATCTAACAAAGCTCTAACCAACTGCATGAGTTTTGTTCAAAAATTTTGATAAGGGGGGGCTAACCTGGCTGAGGTTATATGGTCTGAGGTCTGTGGGTGGGTGTATATATATATCTGCGTGTTGATATATACGTATATATAGGTCTGTGTGTTGATATATACATATATATAGGTCTGCGTGTTGATATATACGTATATGTCTGTGTGTGGTATCAATGCATCCCTACTCTATACACAGCGCTCCGTGTCGCTATAATATATATGATCAGGGGTTACCTTTTTTTTTATATTTTTATACTATTCCTATTAAATTAACAGTAATTTTTGATGTATTTTATTCAGTAGAAACTTTTTTTGACTATATAACATGTGCTTTGTGAAAATAAAATGGTTTTGTGTGTACATTTTAATTTAGTTAGTGGATTCCTCTCCAGGGCGGTGAGAAGCAAACGTAATGCAGTGTAGACACGCTGCGAGGCGGAGCGGAGTGGAGTCAAGCCTGCAAAATGTTTGCTTCTCTTCTCTTCGCTTCGCTACGCTATGCGTCGCTACACACTCAGTGTGTCTCAGCCTTTATTCCCGCATCGCTAGTTTACCGAATCAGTTTGTATACTTGTTACTGACACTGCTTGTTCTGAGGACCCGATCTGTTGCCAACTTTGCCTGCCATTTGACTATTCTCTCTGTGTATTCCCTGTCTGTTCTGTTTGCTTCCTGTTGCTACTGGTATGCGCCAATTCTCACCATATACAGTAGCGCAGTACAAGTGCCTAAACATTGCTGACCCGGTTTTGTTATAGCTGCTGATGTAACTGAATAGGTGGGGGATCTCTTCTGCATTACCAAAACCTCCACCACTGCACTCTTCCACAATACCACAGAGGGGTTACTTACGGTGTGAAAGCACTTGCTGCCACCAAAGGCACAATATTTGGGTGCACTGCCACTGACACCTATACCAGATTCATATCATTTTAATATTGGACTGCAGGGTCCAACCCAGCACTCTTCCACAATACCACAGAGGGGCTACTTACGGTGTGAAGGCACTTGCTGCCACCAAAGGCACAATATTTGGGTGCACTGCCACTGACACCTATACCAGATTCATATCATTTTAATATTGGACCACAGGGTCCAACCCTCACTCTTCCACAATACCACAGAGGGGTTACGGTGTGACGGCACTGTTGCCGACACTAAAGGCCCAATTTTAAAGCACCTATTGTTACTTTCATCTAAAGCCTGCATAAGTTTCACCATAATTTAGCCAAAAAAATAACTAAACTTGTTCTGTGTGTCCTAAAATGTCTCCTCTTTTCATACAGGCTGCGGCCCCAAGCAGTTGTTTATGAATAGATTAAAGGAAAACCATTTACCGTCATTTGAAATATAATTTTTTGTTTTTAAAATGTTTCTATACATCCTACAAATCCGCCACTTCACGGGCAGGTTATGGGGACCTCCTAGGCACGATATTTGAAAGAATTTTTCGTTTTTATTCTTAACCTTTATTTCATGGAAAACTCACTGTTCAGGGGTGTGGAAATTTAAAAAAAATCTACTTGTCCAACGGACTAAGCAGTAGTCCAATCTACTTGTCCCTCAGGACGATCTACTTGTCCTGATAATTTCAACAAAATAGTGTTTAAATAGAGGTCTTTAATCAGAACAGCCTAGAGAGGCAGCGTCAGATGCATGTGATGAATAAAGACCTTTATTTAACCACTTGGCTGCTATGGACGCGCTCAGCCCAGCCAAGTGGTTCTCCTGTGCTACGGACGCGCTCAGCGCGTCCGAGCACAGGAGGCAGCAATCCGCCGGATTCCGGCGGGTTGCTGCGCCCCCCCCGGTGCGGGCTGACATCTTGGATGTCAGCCCAGCACTCGGGAGCCCGGCGGGGACATTAGATGTCATTGCGGCGACGCGATGACATCTAATTCAGGCGCCCCCCCCCGCATGTGCGGAGGAGGCGCCTGAAAGGGAGGGGGGAGGTCCTTCGGACCTCTCTCCCTCCCGATCGCCGGGGAGCAGGGGGTTAAGACAGGCACCGCTTGGAAGGGCACAGCCTGCCCTTCCAAACGGTGGCTCTCATTAACCCCTGGGGAGCCGGATCACGAATCGGCGCTGAAAAGCGCTGGTTCGTGATCCTTTCCCGGAGCTGGCCGACATCTTGGATGTCGGCCAAGCCTCCGGGAACTCCCCCTGAGGACTGGCGTCATCGTGCATAGCACGATGACGCCAGTCCTGGAGTTAACCCCTAGCTGCCACCAACGGTGGAGATAGGGGGTTCCAATGAACCCCCTATCTCCCGATCCGTGGCAGCTAGGGGTTAAATTTTGGTACTGTTGGATCGGCCAGAGCATGGCCGTTCCAACGATACCAAACACGACTGTGAAAAAGTTTTTAAAAAAAAATAAAAAATAAAAATAAAAAAATATTTGAAAAAAATTATAAAAAAAAAAAAGTTTTTTTTTTTTTTTGGTTTGTTAATGCAGCAATATTGTTCCCATTTCAATTATAATGTGAACAATGATGCTGCACTAACGATTTTTGTATGCGGTGCGTTGGTTAAAAATTGCGTAATTTCCCCCCAAAAAAATGTAACGAGACCCCATCTCAAATTTTTTTAACAAGCGCACCCCATACAAAATATAACCGCAATTGCTCGCATGTTAAAATGTGAAAAAAATACACTTTACACATTGTAAATTGTTGATAATTCATAGTTTATTGCATTTTTTGTTATAATATACAGACAGGTAAGGACGTATACATATAATAATGACATATTATTAATCTGCCGAGTCTGACAGAAAGAACGATCTATAATATGTCTGGGTCATATACTAAAATAAGCCTTCAAAACGCATTTAAACATGATGAGCAAAACCGGTAAATATGACCTCAGCACAGAGGCGTGAAACGCCTCAGCAGCGAAAGGGTTAAAAACTATTTTGTTGTGTGTATCAATGTATATGTATATATATATATTTGTGTGTATGTATGTATGTATGTATGTATTAGGGATGCACCGATACCACTTTTTTAAGACCGAGTACGAGTACCGATACTTTTTTCAAGTACTCACCGATACCGAGTACCGACAATTTTATTTTATGTCATGTGACCACTTTCCAATAAGAACAGACCTCATAAAAATGCCCCCAGCTCACATGTATATATCCCCCTGAGATATATGGTTTATTGCCCCCAGCTCATAGATATTGGCCCAGCACATGGATATTGCCACAGCTCATGGATACTGCCCCAGCTCATGGATATTGCCCCAGCTCATGGATACTGCCCGAGCTCATGGATATACTGCCTGAGCTCATGGATATAGCCCCAGCTCATGGATACTGCCCCAGCTCATAGATACTGCCCCAGCTCATGGATATTGCCCCAGTTCATGGATATTGCCCCAGCTCATGGATACTGCCCCAGCACATGGATACTGCCCCAGCACATGGATACTGCCCCAGCTCATGGATACTGCCCCAGCTCATGGAAATTGCCCCCAGCTCATGGATATTGCCCCAGCACATGGATATTGCCCCAGCTCATGGATACTGCCCCAGCTCATGGATATTTGCCCCCCCCAGCTCATGGATATTGCCCCAGCTCATGGATATTGCCCCAGCTCATGGATACTGCCCCCAGTTCATGGATATTTGCCCCCAGCTCATCGATAATGCCCCAAGCTCTCATGGATGCTGCCCCAGCTCATGGTATACTGCCCCCAAGCTCTCATGGATATATGCCCCAGCTCATGGATTGGATAATGCCCCCAAGCTCTCATGGATATATGCCCCAGCTCATGTATAATGCTCCCCAGCTCAGACCCCAGACCAGACATGGGGCGCTGTTCGAATGCTCTATCGGCATTCGACAGCCGCCCCTGGAGCTCTCCGGCATACTTACCTTCCCGAGCGGCGCCGACAAAGTCTTTGCGCGTGCGCTCGTTGAAGGACCCCAGCCGCGATCACGTGGGACTCCCACGTGATCGCGGCTGGGGTCCTTCAACGTGCGGAAGCGCGGAAACTTTCCCGGCGTCGCTCAGGAAGGTAAGTATGCCGGAGAGCTCCAGGGGTGGCTGTCCGAATGCCGATAGAGCATTTGAACAGCCGCCCAAGCCCCTCAGATGCCGGCAAGCCGGCGCAATGCCGGCTTCCGGTATTGGGGGCGTCCCTGGAATTAGTCTGCAGTCCGGCGGGCTTCTAACGTGCCGGACTGCATCTCAAAAAAAACTACTCGCCCGGCGCCCGGATCTTCATGTCCCGGGCATCGGGTGATACAATTCCCACACCCCTGCCGTTCCTTTAATGACGTTTTTTGTTAAACTTTTTGTCCTTGTTTCCTGTCCCCCAGGGCACTACCCGGACCCCCATACATCTTTTATGGCAAATATCTTGCATATATGCCCTCTTGGAGGGCACTCTAAAAATCAAACTTTTGAGTCCCCTTGCCTTGCATTGAGTTCGGTTCGTGTTCGAGTTCGAACTTGAACTTTTGAAATTGTTCGAGTTCGAATGCGAACCGAACACAGGGGTGTTCGGCTCATCACTACTGAGGACTTGCAACATTGTTACCAGTTTTTATGCTTAATATAATGTTTATAAACAATGTATAAATTAGTCCTTTTAATCGTGAATTATCCTGATTTTTCAGTGAACTTGATTTTATTGCATTTCTTGTAATCCTGGATAATGATCTTATTGCTCAGTGCAATGTGCAATAATGTGATCCTTTGCACTTTGGATTTTCCCCCATTTATACCATCATTTTGTGTGTTACGTGAGAGAATGGATTATGCTTATACGCCTCTTCTTGGAAATCAAAGCGAAAGTGAAATTAAGTGTTTAATATATAATATACAACAGATTTCAGTCGTGGTTACTGATTTCTTTGGAATTCCCAGTTAGTTTAGATCAGGATATATAAAGAAAGGAGCACTATGAGAAAGAAGATCATTCTTCAACTGGAAACAGAAGATCAATCACAATGCCTTTTCTGTCTAGATATTCCTGGAAATCCCCTGAACCCTCTTTGAGCTTCGCCGAGTACATAGAGGCAGGGGAAGCAAAACAGAGAACCCTGGACATCCTGAGCGATGCAATGACTAAAAAGGAGCATCTCTTGGTGGAGAACCCAGAAGACCTTGAAGAGCATCGACTCGATAAAGACATTCCATTAATTACTGTGAGTCTGGTACAAGATCTCATCACGGAACTCAGGAAAGTGACCTTCAAGGGAGACCACACTAAAATAAAAGAAGGTTGGATTGCGTATGTTTATTCGACATTAGCTGAGAGAGTAATTTACCTCTGCCCACCCTTTTGGAAGAAAGACGAACTATTAGGAATGAATTCTCGCCTAGAAACAATAATCCATGAAGTGTCCCACTTCCTAGGGTACCATCACACCACTGAGGAGACCGTGGCTAATGGAGGGATAAAGCCTTTTCAGCACCGCAAATTACTCCCTTTGTCGGTGTATGACATCGTGTATGCATTTACACGCTACATGAATCACAGGGGAACTTATGCGGACGGTTCCTACAGCTGCTGCGGCGAGAGAGCCCGAGAGTCGGTGTGTGTAAAGTCCAAAATGAGCCATCACATAAGGTAAATAAAAGGATAAACACTGTTATTGTCGTAATAATGCAGGATAATTCACTGTTACATTAAATAGTCAGATTACTTTAAAAAGTAATGGATACTCTGGGGTCTATTCACTAAGCACCGAAGTTAATATTCCGTGGCTTTTCATTTCAGTGCATTTCAGCTCACACTAGTGACTCCTGTTTGTTGCAAATTCTGTGAATTAACCATTTATCGAATGTTTGCTGTATATTTGCTGAAAATGAAATCGCCAAAGCAGTTATCGGACGTTGGAGACAACCGGCAAATTAGCCTAAGCAAATTCCACCAAAAAAAATTAAAATACTTACAGGGTTATTCAAAGAGAATTGAAGAGTCACCGCATGTTCGGTGACTTTTCGTTCTCTTCAATTCGGCACGATGTGGCGATCCTGCGGTGTATTCAGCAAGCACCACAGGGCCGCCTTAATGCAGGGAAAAGTTGCCGCGAACCTGCCGAAAACTCACCGCAAAACGAGGGCAAACGCACACCGAAACCCGCAAAAACATCTGGATTAACCCGCCGAAAACACCAGAAAAACCTGAGCAGGAGCCGATCACACGCAGCGCAGCCGCCGGAAAAACTCGACACCGCAGACGAATGGAGTGAAAAAAAACCCCAGTTTGCTTGAATGTTTGAAAAGTGAAACGCTGTTTGCAAAGAAACTACTGAGCGAAAATGTCTGAAATTTACATATAAAATCCAATGAATGATGATAAAAAGGGCCATTACAGAAAAAAGAAAAAACTATTTTAAAAAAACGGGAAAAAAATGTTTGCAAAAAAATCCAGAAAAATGCCTAAAAGGTCCTAAAAAATCTACAAATAAAGAGACTTTTTTACTGCAGAATATTATAATAAACGGTTTATTAGATATTGAATTAAAACCGGAATATTTTTAACAGTGAAGCCTATGGGAGTCGCCTGAATAAACCTGCCGAATGAAACCACCGAGCAGCAGGGCAATTTGGCAACTTTTCACTGCTGGATTTTTAATAACCCTGTAAGTCTCCTAGTCCCCTAGTAAGAGGTTAAGAGGGTTATTCAAAGAGCAGCTTCATACAACGCACTTCGATGCGATTCAGCGATCCCAGTTCGCAGACCCTGCAGTGAATTCACTATTCACCACAGGGTCCCTGAAGTGTGCTGAACGTCGCCAAACTTACTGCTAAACGCTGCCACCAACCTCCAATCAGCCTGCCGAACGCCGAACTGACCGCTGAACGCCACCAAACTGCAGAAAAAAAAAGTAACTCAGCTATTTTTTTAAAAGGCGTTTAAAACTAGACATGTGCATTCATTTTAGTACTAAAACGATTTAGTCTGAATTTTGGGATAATTTAGTTTTCGTATGACTCAAGAGATACGAAACTGCTTAGTACAATAAACAAAAAAAACTAAAAAAAAATGCACTACATTTTAGTTTCAGTCCTTTTTGTGATATTACATTGAGTGAAGGAGACCAGCAATGAAGAGCGCAACATCGCAAAGCTACAGAAAAGGTTTGTATGTGTAATCCTTCACGACCCCTACCCGAAAATCTGACAGTGATAGAGCTCTAGAATACTGACTCACAGCACAGACAGCCAGCACAGGAGAGGAAACCTTCACTTAACCCTTGCATGTCTATGAGGCAGACAAGATGATAAAAGCAGCTGGAGAAGGAAAACATTCAAATAAATCACACTGAAAGCTAATGACAGAGGAGGGCTGGATAGTAAAGACCCCTTTATAACAAGCAGCGCTGGGAGAAGAGAGGGACTTTATAAAATGTGTGTTATCTCCCCTCTCGCTCTGCATAAAAGGAGCTTAGGTCTGATACATTTTATATTATCCAGGAGCATTATCCCCCTTTCCTCATCTATAATACACATTTTATATAAAGTCCCTCTCCTCTCCCAGTGCTGCTTGTTATAAAGGTTTTTTTTACGTCTGATACATTTAGTATCCAGCTCTCACAGTTACTCTGTCATTATGAGTCTTCAGTGTGATTTATTTGAATGTTTTCCCTGGATTTAAAGTGCTTTATTTTATTATAAAAATAAATTTGCACCAGTCCTCTCTTCTCTGAGCTTTCAGATCGATTTACGTTAATATTTTCCCTCTCTCCTGCTTTTATAATCCTGTCTGTCTCCCCCACAGAGATACAAAGTTTAAGTAAAAGTTCCCTCTCCTGTGCTGGATAAGCATTGCATTCCGAAGTTCTGCACTCTCCACATGCCAATGCAGTAGGATGTTCTATACAGAGAGGGGCATTAATTAATTCAGGAGGATGTTCTATACATTATACAGAGAGAGGTATTAATTAATGCAGGTGGATGTTCTATACATTATACAGAGAGGGGTATTAATTAATGCAGGAGGATGTTATCTACATTATACAGAGAGGGGTATTAATTAATGCAGGAGGATGTTATCTACATTATACAGAGAGGGGTATTAATTAATGCAGGAGGATGTTCTATACATTATACAGAGAGGAACATTTTTTTTAGCCCTTTAAATCCAGTGGCTGTGAGCGCTGAGATCGGCTGCTTGTTATATTATCTCTCAGTACAATGTATCAGGCTCAGCTGTTACAGTAACTGACTGCTGCTCATCACAGCGCTCAGAGTTTCAGTAAAACAAGGAAATAATATTGTTAATAATAACCTCTTATATATAAAAATATTATTTACTAGTTTTACTGAAACTGAGCATCGTGATGAGCAGCAGTCAGTTACTGTAACAGCTTTGCCTGACATATTGTGCTGAGAGTGAGAGATACTGTAACAAGCAGCGATCTCATCCCTCTGAGGAGCCACTACAATAGTAATTGTATCCACTGGTTTTCGGATGAATGAAATTAGTTTTCATACTAAAGAACTGAAAACGAATTTCTTTAGCAACTAAATAAATTGTGTTTTAGGACTAAAAAAACAATTAAAATGCATAAAAATTAGTTGAAATGATAATTTTTTTTTACAGAATTAACAAAAAATGCCATAAAAAAAGAAACGGGAATGAAAAATTTTGCCTAAAAAAAATCCAGAAAAATACCTAAAAAAATTAAATAAAAAGGCTTTTTGCTGAAATTGAAAATAAACGGTTGATTAAAAACACAATTGATAACAATGATAATATTTTTTAACATTGAATCCTATGGGATTCGCCTGTTTAAACCCCTCAAATTGAATCACCGAAAATCAGGGCATTTCGCTACTATTTCAGTGCAGTTTGGCATTTTCTGAATAGATTAACCATTACTTCTCTGTGGCACAGTTTCGCTGACGACGAATTGCAGCGATCTGTGTCGTTCTGCACCGTATTTTGCTGTCAATTCACCTGTATTTGGCGAATTGACAGTTTACGTGAATAGATGAACTGCCACGGAATTGCACCATATGGGGAAATCCAATGCGCGGTGCAATTTGGTGGCAAGTTCACAGTTTAATGAATGGACCACTAAAGCATTCTTTTCATTAACCAAAAACACCTGAGGAGTTATTCACTAACCTCCGAATTGGCCCAGAATTGCACCGAAGGTGAATTTCACCACTCGGTGTAATTTTGCGGTAATTTCGTCTATTCACTAGGGCTGTCAATTTGTCAAATACTATTGAACTGACAGCGAAATACAGGGACTGGCTGAGAGTGGCAGGAGTTGGTAGATGGTTTATGGGGGCTGGCTGCGTGTGGCAGGAGTTGGTAGATGGTTTATGGGGGCTGGCTGAGTGTGGTAGAAGTTGGTAGATGGTTTATGGGAGCTGGCTGAGTGTGGTAGAAGTTGGTAGATGGTTTATGGGGGCTGGCTGAGTGTGGCAGGAGTTAGATGGTTTATGGGGGCTGACTGAGTGTGGCAGGAGTTAGTAAGATGGTATTATGGGGGCTGGCTGAGTGTGGCAGGAGTTGGTAGATGGTTTATGGGGGCTGGCTGAGTGTGGCAGGAGTTAGTAGATGGTTTATGGGGGCTGACTGAGTGTGGCAGGAGTTAGTAGATGGTTTATGGTGGCTGGCTGAGTATGTCAGGAGTTGGTAGATGGTTTATGGGGGCTGGCTGAGTGTGGCAGGAGTTAGTAGATGGTTTATGGGGGCTGGCTGAGTGTGGCAGGAGTTGGTAGATGGTTTATGGGGGCTGGCTGAGTGTGGCAGGAGTTAGTAGATGGTGCAGTGGCTGCTGCTTTCTGTACGACTGAAACCTCAGGAGAAGATTTTTTTCTAACCCAGGAGTGACCTTCCTCTTCTGTTGAGGCGGGGGGGGGGGCTAAATTTTGTTTTGAATTTTTTAAAATATAAGTCCCCCTTATCCCCCAATCCTTTTTTCCCCAGTTTCCCTTAACTCACTGTCCCCAATAAATTGCAGACCCGCTGGATCCAACAACCCCCCTTTAACCTCCAGTCCCCCCCTTTAACCTCCAGTTCCCCCTTTAACCTCCAGTCCCCCTTTAACCTCCAGACCCCACTTTAAACTCCAGACCCCTCTTTAACCTCCAGTCCCCCCCCCCTTTAACCTCCAGTCCCCCCTTTAACCTCCAGTCCCCCTTTAACCTCCAGACCCCACTTTAACCTCCAGTCCCCTCTTTAACCTCCAGTCCCCCCTTTAACCTCCAGTCCCCTCTTTAACCTCCAGTCCCCCCTTTAACCTCTAGTTCCCTCTTTAACCTCCAGTCCCCGCTTAAACCTCCAGTCCCCGCTTTAACCTCCAGTCCCCCCTTTAACCTCCAGTCCCCGCTTTAACCTCCAGACCCCCCTTTAACCTCCAGTCCCCCTTTAACCTCCAGACCCCCCTTTAACCTCCAGTCCCCCTTTAACCTCCAGTCCCTGCTTTAACCTCCAGTCCCCCTTTAACCTCAGTCCCTGCTTTAACCTCCAGTCCCCTCTTTAACCTCCAGTCCCCCCTTTAACCTCCAGTCCCTCTTTAACCTCAAGTCCCCCTTTAACCTCTAGATCCCTCTTTAACCTCCAGTACCCCCTTTAACTCTAGTCCCCCTTTAATCTCCAGTCACCCTTTAACCTCCAGTCCTGCTTTAATCTCCAGGCCCCCTTTAACCTCCAGTCCCCCTTTAACCTCCAGACCCCACTTTAATTTCCAGTCCCCCTTTAACCTCCAGACCCCACTTTAATCTCCAGTCCCCGCTTTAATCTCCAGTCCCCGCTTTAATCTCCAGTCCCCCTTTAACCTCCAGTCCCCCTTTAATCTCCATCCCCGCTTTATCCTCCAGTCCCCCTTTAGCCTCCAGTCCCCGCTTTAACCTCCAGTCCCTGCTTTAACCTCCAGTCCCCCTTTAACCTCCAGTCCCTGCTTTAACCTCCAGTCCCCCTTTAACCTCCAGTCCCCCTTTAATCTCCAGTCCCCGCTTTAACCTCCAGTCCCCCTTTAACCTCCAGTCCCCCCTTTAACCTCCAGTCCCTGCTTTAACCTCCAGTCCCCCTTTAACCTCCAGTCCCCCTTTAACCTCCAGTCCCTGCTTTAACCTCCAGTCCCCTTTAACCTCCAGTTCCCCTTAACCTCCAGTCCCTGCTTTAACCTCCAGTCCCTGCTTTAACCTCCAGTCCCCGCTTTAACCTCCAGTCCCCCTTTAACCTCCAGTCCTGCTTTAACCTCCAGTCCCCATTTAACCTCCAGTCCCTGCTTTAACCTCCAGTCCCCCTTTAACCTCCAGTCCCTGCTTTAACCTCCAGTCCCCCTTTAACCTCCAGTCCCCACTTTAACCTCCAGTCCCCCTTTAACCTCCAGTCCCTGCTTTAACCTCCAGTCCCCCTTTAACCTCCAGTCCCCGCTTTAACCTCCAGTCCCCCTTTAATCTCCAGTCCCCGCTTTAACCTCCAGTCCCCGCTTTAACCTCCAGTCCCCCTTTAACCTCCAGTCCCTGCTTTAACCTCCAGTCCCCGCTTTAACCTCCAGTCCCCCCTTTAACCTCCAGTCCCTGCTTTAACCTCCAGTCCCTGCTTTAACCTCCAGTCCCCCTTTAACCTCCAGTCCCCGCTTTAACCTCCAGTCTCCCTTTACCCTCCAGTCCCTGATTTAACCTCCAGTCCCCGCTTTAACCTCCAGTCCCCCCTTTAACCTCCAGTCCCTGCTTTAACCTCCAGTCCCCGTTTAACCTCCAGTCCCTGCTTTAACCTCCAGTCCCCCTTAGCTGTTGCCAGTGACGCTGCTTGTCTTAGAATGCAGTGCAGTTTGCTTGGGGATCAGGTTTAATTCCATGATCGCAGGAGTTGATCTGCCAGGACCCTTAGAGGGTAGGCTTGTGCACCGATTTTTTTTTCGGTTCGATTCGGTTCGATTTTTTGGATTTTTAAACTTTTCGATTTGGCTCGTTTCGACCGATTTCGGTTTCGATTCCATTCGGTTCGGCCCGTTTTTCGGGTACATTTTTTTTCGGAATATCGACCATTTTTCGTATTTTCGTGTCACTGTGCTCGGTTTTTGTATCGACTTTTCGTAATTTCGCAAATTTTCGTTTTTCGGAATTGCACATTTTTCGGAATATCGACCATTTTTCGTATTTTTCGTGTCATTTTGCCCGTTTTTTGTATCGACTTTTCGTTTTTCGAAAAATTTTCGTTTTTCAGAAAATTTTCGTTTTTACAAAATTTTCGTTTTTCGGAAAATTTTCGTTTTTCGGGACATCTGTTCTCCTCGTTTGACACATTTCAAGTCCATTCGAAAAATCCGAAAATATTTCGTTTCGGCTCGGAAAACATTTCGCATCTGAAATTTTCGGATCTAAAATTTTTCGGAAATTCGGCCGCATCCGAAAACACGAATCGGGAAATTTCGTGAAAATTCCGAAATTCCGAAACCCGAAACACACATCCCTATTAGAGGGTCGAGTTTGGTTGCTATCATGACCTCGGTAGGTCCACACTGCGCTCATGCAATGCCGGCTTAAACGTTCCTCGCTGAAAGTAAAAGCAAGCTTCAGTTGAAATTCCCCAAATAAGAAAATGTTTTGCGTGAACGTGATAATAAAGATATAGAATCATCAGGTGATTTCTGCTCAGACGTTGAGTACTTTCCCGGCTGTGACAGCGATACAAAAGTTCAAAGAACAATTTGTTACAATGTGTCTGTATAAATATACGGAATAGTCCTGAGAGATTCTGCCGCTACTTTAATGTAACGAAATGAGATAAATGCTGGGTAAGCGCGGCACCATAATATAATTTATATTACAGGGCGTTCAGGGCAGAGCTATAGTATGGATACACTCTGTCTCAATCTAGACTAAAAAGATAAATGTCTGAAAATCTGGAATGATACTTAACCAGGGATCACAACAACCTTGGCCTTAAAGGGTCTCTATCAGCTGGTGTGAGCTAACCCTAGCGTCAGCCTGTTTTCGGGTTAACGCCCGGTTCATCCAGTATAACATCTGACCAACAGAACATTTATCTCTCGCTAGAAATGGGAAAAAACCACTTAGCATGCGGTAAGTTGCGATTCGTACCGTGAGTTTACTGTACTTTCCACGTCCTATACTTAACATGGGCAGAGCTGGAGATCTCTAGTGCTATTGTAACCAACAGATCACTTATTGCCTGCGCTAATTTCTAGATGAACGCTAATCGTGAAAATTTACCTATTGCACAACCCTGGTGGTAACTCCAAAAAAACACAGAAAACAGGTCCTCGCCAAAAATTAACAGGCAATTAACAGGCAATTGAAAGGAATGCAGCGCGAGTGTTCTCCGTCTCGACCCCATAGTAATGGATCTGGTCAGCAATGTCGCTGCTGTTGTCGAGAGGAGTGATATCTGGTGAATGAGGTGGTCGAGGAATTGGGTCACCCCTTCCAATCCACCGCTCTGGAAATGTTTAATTTAGGAAGCCACGAACATGTGGGGGTGCAGCATCTTGCTGGAAAATGATGGTTGCTTGAAGGTCATGTAGTTGTTGCGCCGTGTATTCATTCAAAAGGTCAAGGGAAACATTTGCAGTAATTGACGTCTCGCCGAAGAAAAACGACTTCTTTCTATGGGGTTATGTTAAAGATATGGGGCTAAATTACATTCCTCCCATTAAAACGGGGACGCTATTAAGAAAAAATGCACCACCTTTTTTTTCGGGAGATTACAATGCAGGTGCTTAAAATGCTGCGTGCATTGTTACCGGGCGCTAAGCGCCGCCGCTAGCATCCACTCAATGGAGTCCATAGGACTCCATTGAGTTTCCCCCTGACGGTCACATGACCTCGCAAGATCTGGCCGGTCAGCGTAGTGATACGCAGGAGCAGACTGGGGGGACTCCCGCCGGACAGAGGAGGCGGACAGAGCCGCGGTCCTTGCCGTGGGACAGGAGGTGAGTATCTTGATGTTTTTGGGGGGTTTCTGGATTGTGCTAACGGATTCTGCAGGAGTGGAATCTGTTAACACCAAGTCCAGGCTGTGGTTAACTTTTGGTTAACCGCGGCCGAACGTTAATCAGCGTTAGGACTTTGTAATCTAGTGCTGATTAACACTTTGTGCTCCCCATGTTAATTATAGGGAGCACAAAGTACAGTAACCTCGCGCAGAGGAGCACAAGGTACCAAACGCAAACGGGTTACTTAACCCATTAGCGTTTGGATTGTAATTTGCGGTGGCCACCAGGGCTAACGTTAACACTTAAGCAGGTGAGCGCTAACGTTAGCACCAGAATTGTAATGTGGCCCTGTTTGTATGGAACAAAGGGACGTCCCTAATCTGAAGCAGAGGATCACTGACGCCACCATTGATGAGGGGAAGCTACAGCCAACATGGCAAGAAATCCAGCACCGTCTTGATGTGCTTCGTGCAACTAATGGTGCCCATATAGAGGTGTATTAAATGAGGCAAAAAAACTTAAATATATACGTCTCATTTTATAATAATTTTCACTTATCTGTCTTTTCATTTGTCTTTGGAATAAATTTATGAAATTGTAAAGAGACTTTATGGACACCCTGTATATATATATTGGGGCTGGGTTTTAGGGCATTCGTTATGATAATAATAATAAAAACGGTGTATTTATTGTGACGTAACCAATAATGTGTGTCTCTTTCTTGTGTAGTTAGTAATTCGTTGTATTGGTTATAAGGTGCTGCACAATGTGTGTTATACTGTGTATGGTAACAATATTTCTGTATAACATTATATATATATATATATATTACCCACTAACATTGTGATTTTTTTTTCTTAACAGATTCCTAAAGCTATTTTCTAGAAAACCCAAGCTTCGGAGTCCTCATTCAGAAATTGAATGGATTTTAAATTTGTCTGTCCAGAAATAAGTATCAATTACAATCCAGAATAAGATTTTCGATACTCTTTCCAGGCACCTCGATCTCGCCCCTCGGGCTTCACTTTTGACTCTTGCATTCACTCCCCAAATAAGACTGGGGTCAGCATAAGATCCGTATCGAATGCCGGATAAGAGCGAGAGCAGACCGATGGTTCTTAAGGCGAGAATAACGGCTAAGGTGGCTGGTCATGCACTGATTATGTTATGATTGGATTACTGTAACTCGTTACATAATGGCCTCCCCAGCGCCCGCATCACCCCGTCGCTATTTTCTTGACTTTTTTGCTGGATGTTTAACATCGCTTATAAAGCTGAACGTCAAGTCACATGTAATGTATTTTATTTCGTTTCAATAAATACACCTTATTTTTATAAAGAAGATTTCAGATGTGTGTTATTATTTGCTGACAAACAGGAATATTTTATATATACATACAGTCTGTGTGAGAAGAATCAAACAACACATATAAACAACTCTAAATCCCTCTCCCCTTCTCACGTTATCTCTTGTATCATATCATGCTGCCGCCATAATGCTGGAACTAATTATCCAGACCTTTAATAAGGCAGCAACATTTCTTCCAACCAATGTGGCCTTTGTCAAGCTTCAGAGTTTTGGTTCCTTCCCTGCTGCACCCAGCATTTAGTCAACCCTCTCAGAGGGAACCACACCAAAGGCAGGGCAGTCTAAATCAGGTGTCAGCTGATAATTAACCCTATAGGGGAAAAGGGCTTTTTCCATCCGCCTGCTAATTAAATTGTGGTCTATTACCCTGCCCCTAATCACACTAGGGGTTATTCAGAGAGGTCTGAAATGTCATCAAAATGTAACCAGATGCTGAAATTCAACATACAGTGACATTTCGTGGCCATTCGGCTATTCAGAGGTCAGACAGTTCGCCAAACATTGGCAAATTGCCTGTACGTACATAGAGGTTTAGAGGTTTGTCTGTGCCCTTTGTTTTCATTAGTTTGTGTGTCGTCGTCCCCAAGCCAAAATACAACTTTCTATGACACAAGAAATGCTGGAGCTCCAATGGTGGGGAAAATAAACAGCTTTATCAGATAAAACGTGGCAGCAACATTTCTTCCAACCAATGTGGCCTTTGTCAAGCTTCAGAGTTTTGGTTCCTTCCCTGTTGCACCCAGCATTTAGTCTGCCCTCTCAGAGGGAACCACACCAAAGGCAGGGCAGTCTAAATCAGGTGTCAGCTGATAATTAACCCTATGGGGAAAAGGGCTTTTTCCATCCAACCTGCTAATTAAATCGTGGTCTATTACCATGCCCCTAATCACACTAGGGGTTATTCAGAGAGGTCCGAAATGTCATCAAAATGTAACCAGACACTGAAATTCAGCATACAGTGACATTTCTTGGCCATTCGGCTATTCAGAGATCAGGCAGTTCGCCAAACTTTGGCAAATTGCAAGCACGTACGGTGCCTGTTCGGCAATGAAATCCCCCATAGAGAAGCAATGGTTAATCTTTTCACGTTGTACAGCAGAGAAATGTCAGTGAAGTGCCTTGATGTTCGGTGGTTTCATTCGACAGGTTTATTCATGAGAATCCCATAGGCTTCAATGATAAAAATATTCCTGTTTTTACTCAATCTAATAAACCGTTTATTATTTTATTCTGCAGTAAAAAGTCTTTTTATTTATAGATTTTTTAGGATCTTTTAAGCATTTTTCAGAATTATTTTTGTTCAGTAGCTTTTTGCAAACAGCGTTTCAATTTTGACACTTTCAAGCACATTGTGTTTTTTCTTTTTACCCCGTTCGTCAGCTTGTCGGCTTTTTCCGGTGCTGTGATCAGCGTCTCGGCAGCTTTTTCCGGCATGTTCAGTGTGGTTTTTGCGGGTTTTTGGTGGGTTTTCAGCGATTTTGAGGTTAGGGTTGCCAGGTCGGCCATGTTTTCCTGGAAACTGACAGATTGCCGCTACTTGCGCCGAGTAGATCTGCCGTTCCGCTGTTTCAATCCTGGAGCTCACTGAGATGCTGGTTCG